>LUCH01006426.1:17875-28673 GCA_013368495.1 Paragonimus heterotremus
TGTGAATAAAAAATACTTTACCACATGCACTGTCTTCTCTTCTTGGTACCCGGTGCAAAAATCACCGTAGTCCGTGAAATTAACCACCACTCTTTTCTTTTAACCAACCTGTAAATAAAAGTTGCTGTAAACTGTAGTGTTTTCAAAATTCCTTTTGGCCGTTGTTTTAGCCGTTTGCATGTTGAACTGCAGAAACCCACGTTGCATGGTATCATTTGGCTACAAACAATGCGTAGGTATGTACCAATATATGAAGGAATAAGCGGTAGTTAAATGTGTCTATTCGTCACGTTGGTAGCTGGTGGTGTCACTCTTCTTATCAAAACATTGACGCAATCTTCAGAATCGTAAGTCTTCAGAAAAGACGCCTAAAGGCTCATATGAACGAACTTTTAATCCCACGTAGATGCCGAACGATTTGCGCGCTGTATGTAAAACGTGCAGTACTCGTTAATGGTGAGTGAACAATTTACCAGTTATCCATCTCAGTCACACCTAACTATCAGGTGTTCTTTTTTACACATGTTGTTTGGTACCAGCAACCAATGCATGTAAGTCATTCGAGATTAATTGAGTAAGGAATTACAATAGAAAATGTGTGTTCGGTGGACAACAGCGCATTTTCAAAATCGCCCTGGCTTCCTCAACTCTCGACTATGTTTGCCCTGGATGTTTGGTATCGTCGATCACAGCTATGTCGCGATTGCAACCGAACCTGTACCATTGTCGGAGAGGGCATTTGCTGCGTAGGCGGTTGCTGGCCGCGCACTAGTTCTCACATTAATTACTTCACTAAGCGGTAACTTCCAAATGTCAACAGATAGGACCTTGCGTTGGCCGTTGCTACCCAACACAGAAGTTACCTAATTACGCAAAAGGGGCCGGCATATGGCAGTCGCGAAATTTATCGAGGATAAACTACGCTAGTCAAAAAGTAGGTATAGGTTAACTGACGAAGGTCGAAGTGAGTTAGCGCTGTCTGTTCCATTGGTGAGATCGGTTAGTCATGCTGCATATCTTACTGCACACGTTTGTTATAACCTGACCAGCCGTGCGGAATCAGAATTCGAGATTCAAGAGCGTATCCCAGATTTCTGCCGCTCAGTGGGTGACCAAGACGAATGTGATACGTTATCCATAAACATGACCAGTATGACAAACAACCGACCAGAAAGCAGAAACCTATTGATCCAATTTAACCAGACCACCAACGGCTGGCAAGACAAATAAGCAGGCGTTAGGACAAAAGTACATCGATTATCTGCAACAGCGGAAAGCGTCCGTAACAATGTTGAGCCAACGGCCTATTGTAATTGGCGGCGCTGATTTGTCATGTTGCGTTAGCGGCAGCTATCTGTTTGGGTAATCGCAACGCGCACACACAGATTGAATGGACGGAGGTAATATGCGGATGTCTTGTAGAATCTGTTACCTTTTTGCTCTCTTGTCACATACTGTTCTTCATAGCAGTTATGTTCATTGTGCATATTAATCACTTGTCTTTGTTTGAATGAATACACGCTTCGTCCTCGCGCGCCCCGTTTTCTGCTAGCACGTGGTCGGTGTTACCGGGAGTTGACTATGGAAACAGTAGATTTTTAATACGTTGAATGAACTGTATCTGCTAAAACTACTCTCTTATTCAGGAGGAGCGTTATTCTGACTTATAGTAAACGTAATATGGTGGAATTTATCGTGGACGGTTATTGCAGACTATTTTGTAACCTTGTCGATTCATTTCTCGGGTCCACTACAATCTTCAATGTGTCTCGGATGCTTAACAAGACCAACGACGAACCTCACATCACGAGGTGCTGTTGTGAGCAGTTAGAGTGGTATTCGGTTTCCGATGAAAACGTTTAACTAATCCGTTAGCTACCGGATGCTGAACTGTAGTAGAAGCTCGATTAAGCCCCAGCACGATGAAAAGTGATAAGGATGTTGAGCCGAGGTATGATCCGTGTTCAGTGTTTCTTATAGCGTGGCGACCAAGCTGGGTGGTCTGACGTTTCAAAGGTGCTCGTAAGATGGTTTCCAACAAGAAATCTGAAATCAGTATGAGCTCTGGCCAACGTACAAAGCGGCCTGCAGACTGCTAGACACACGTATGTTCGATGAAAAGTGTTGAGAGCCCCGTTAGAATGGCATGCGTCCGATAACAACGTTAATCAGTGGCTGTGAAACTCACCAAAAAGACGTGTGTTCAGTGATGACATCTAGCCCGTTGACGGTGTGTGCACGATTTGGATCAGCTGTACACGTTGTGACTAGTATGGAGCCAGACAAGTGGCCGCTGACTAACTTGACTGTTGTGTCTAAGCCTAGGTGCGACATGTTGCGCAGCGTTATAAAACTTTGGCGGCGGAAGTTAAAGGATATTTCGTAAATTGTCACACTGAAACCCTCTCGGACGAATGCACAGGAGCATATTCTAGCCTAGAAAAACTCAACCGGCGCAGTTGTCTCACCTCTGAGTCGTTGAACTGTGCTCACGTGGTCTATACAAAATCGACCGTGCTCTCTGTCGTATTCGGTGTACCACTGTTGCGAGTAAGAGCATAGGCGACTGAGTTCAAACTACTTTAAATGTGACAATTTCATTAGTGAACTGTGCGACATAATCCAGGCGCCGAGTCTTGTTAAGAATACCTGTGGGATGCCCTGAAAAGTCGATGCCTTCCGGAACGAAACCAGAAGCAAAACCTGTAGCCAAGCCACTCTCAGTCTTATTGAGTTTCTATTGCTTATTTTATAGACCAGATGCATTAATAAAACTAAGAATTACAATTGGCACTCATGCCTTGACATTTCTACTGGTCGGCTCGGCTACGCTCAAGTTCGTTTGTTTTGATGCATGACGCACTTGAACAACTTTTCATTCGGATGATTTTCAAAACAGAATCCGATGTAGCAACAACTTGCCATCCGAGTTAGTCACCCTACTGATATGCCAGTTTGTCCGCGTTGTCGGCACTAATTGACCAAAGAATCCTGCGAATCACACGATAAATACTTAGCGATACGTTCGTTTGATCCAATCCATTTGCTAGATGTAAAACATAGGGGGTAGGCTAGTATCTCATGGTTCCTAAGTACGGCAAAACTGTTGCCTTGAGGCACATGTCGAAAATGGCGGATGAAATGACATATCGCTCAGTCGTTATTTTCGAAGTCACTAGGCCGCTACTTGGTCGGCTGTAAACTCTTACACGGGAAAACAAACGGACACCAATTGTCGTCGATTTTCCGTTGCATGACCGCTTCCACAACCATATCTGAATCACCCCTAGTTAACCTGAATTTCGTTATCACGATGAAAAACTCTGAATAAACTTATACGACACATACAAGTTTTCTGCACAACGCGGCTTCATTTGCTGTTGTTATCAAAAATTGTCAACCCTCGGTGAAAGTGGTTGTATTAGAAAAATTCATGGGATTTTTGGAGTAGGAACAAATTTGACGGCTACTCTATTTGAGTGCGAATATCCGTGCGCAATCAAAATATGCCAGCCATGAAAACACCACAAACAATTTTCTCCCGTCTTTGCGGTAGAACGATTTTCGTTGTCGTCACCTAACGCGCAGACAACTACTTCTTAGCCAAAAGTCCCCCACAAATGCATTGATCATGTAATCGGCACGTGGCGAATTAATGAATGCACATCTGACCAACGCCAGTAGGAGTCATGTATAACCCAATCATAGTATATTAGTGTTTACAAGCGTTAAGATAACGGCTACCGGGGACAAGCAGCAAGCACCAGAAGAGCGATGAAGACACAAACAACGGAAAGACTCAACATGCACTACGCGAAAGTTGCAAAAGCTTTGGGCCAACAGTGAGGAAAGCCTATACGCGAAAATGGTAAAGGAGGTTCAGGATCCAACCTTTGGATGGGAGTGAACCGGAAGTGCGTAAGAAACTGTTGACACCCAAAAACCGCCGACCATGCGAACAGGAGAACGTAGTTAGAGACAGCGAGTGAACGGCGGATGTAGGACCCAACGAACGAATACAATGATACGGGAAAAAGTCTTTCTGATACATTAACGAGATGTTCGGTAAAGATTCAAGTTCAGCCGAGTTACTCGTAAACTGCGATCCAATGAATGCCTTCTTCACATATCCAATGGCAACAAGGATAATTTTTCTTCGAAACGGTCGGCGAAAGTAAGCTCGCGAAAACTGGATTCAATACGGTACTAATTGAATAATTATACAAAAAATGGAGTCCATCACTACGAACGTGAAGTCCCCAAAAGTTGAACGGTGCGACAGTACAACAAAATCTACAACCAAGTGCTGCTCAGTAATGGGAATGATCGAAAGAACCTGAGCCAACTCAAACAAATGGTCATTGGCTGGGTCGGAGAAATATGATTGTTCGTGGATCGAGGAATGACAGAAGTTAGAAGTTGCTCAAAGAAGAATGTAGAATGAAAATACCCGATTTCGGCATTTACAGTTTCACAGAGTATTGACTAAATGGGAATAAGTGGAGCTGTAGCAGTGGCTGAAATAGGAATAAAGAGAATTGATGCAGTCTATTTAAGGAGGATAGAAATACGTAGGGCCACCTTCCAATGAACATCGAACCAGGCATGTAGATCCGAAAATTACCCCAATAAGCGTCAACAAAATGAACACCCTCTTCTATGTCATAGGTCTGTTTCATAGATTGTTTGGACAGGTTGGTTACTGGAATGAATAATGTACTGACAAACAGACGGATGATGGCCGCATGGATACCACCTGGCCCCGGGGACTATGCATATTCAACTCCCGCAGTATAATCTCTATCGCATGAGGTGTGATGTAGTTGAGAGTCATTTCTTCTACCAACACGAAAAGTAAGTCAGGGGTACGGTTTCACTGACTATGCTCTCGATGAGAACTTGTAAAGTGCAGAGCCAGATATCCCGCTTTCTCATGAACACCGAAAAGTAGGTTGAAAACATATAGCATGAGCCTAAATACTTCCGTTCGTATCGCTGGCTTAGCTTGCATATATGGGCGGTACCACTACGGATTGACTGGCGCAGAGTCCACGCAGTCTGATACCCCGTGTATTCAGGCCCGGTACGGCGAAACAAAAGCAAATCACTGGAACTAAGACGTGGGAACCGCCTGGATCCTGACAATTCGCTCAACTTCCGCCATATAGATTATAAACGACTCTTCACTCATTACTTGAATTACCGAAGACAGCACCCGTTCCAATGCTTGAACCATTCTTTTCGAAGATCCACCCCGGTGACTGGTATCCGGACAATCTCTCGTTTCAATTATCTATTTGCCGACATATGCTGACCTAAGAATCGTAACCTTCGTTATTTTGTATCGAGGTTGTTAGCAACTGATATTTTTGATATCCGCACTCACATATACATTTTTGATGATCTTGTTTTTTACCCACTTTTGTTTTAGTCAAGCTATTCCATTTGCGATATCCGTCCCGGGGCTACAATCATAACCCGCTCCGTGCCCCGCTAGCTTGACGTGCTCTCCTGTACACTATCTTTTCCAGAGCCGCTACAAATACACGAGGGTCATCGCAGTGAGTCCTCGCTTTTCCTTGACAATCGGCTTCTGATAATTACTACAGACTGGGTAATAATATGTTGGATCAATGCCAACAGGTAAACCATAGTTCGTTCAATCCTTTCCACTACCATTTAATGAACCTGACGTGTTTTTGCTCACCTCACCTTGGTTATATTCTCATGTTCAACATGTCTCGGTGTGACGTTGAAGTCAACAATGATTTCACCGAAGCCTCAATCGGCATTCAACTTCTCAATTTTGTCTATTTCTGATCCCAGATCGTGATTTGCACAGGTCGAAGCTGCTTTCACGTTTCATAGGGTTGAATGCCAGCCTCCGATGTGCCCTTATATAGCTCAGTCTATTCCAACTGAAATTGCGGAAGAAGTTTGCGATGTCACCCATGGATTACTCTCCATTATCACGTGTGACACTCTAAAAGAAGCTTTGGTGAATGGAGTTGAATCACCGGAACGTGGAAAATTGGACCAACTGTTCACCAATACTGACCCAAAAGATCGTAAACCGTTACAACTACTTCAACATATTAAACATTTAGATGGACCCCAAAAAATGGACGATTCTGTTTTCCGACAGTTCTGATTGAATTGTTTGCCTCTGTTTACTTACGTCGGTCAACCTCGCCATTCTTATTGTGAACATAGCCGACGCTGCTGGCAAAATGTTAAGAGCTAACAAACCTTCCCTACAAGCGCCTATCGTCTTTCCCATCTCCCCTTGGCAACCAAATGCTGCGTTTACTCAACAACCAACTACACTCACAACGCAGCTATAACAATTGGCATGTCATATGTTCCGAATGCGTTCGGCATCAACCAGCATGCGTTCATTCAATCGTCAGCGTTCTCACACATGAAGCGGGAATGCACCATTTTCCTAGCATTGCCATAACCTCGGGTACCGCGCGGGGAAGTGTAAGCAGCCGTGTTCTTTCAAACCCACCCTTTCCGGAAACACGCTGATCAGTCAGTAAGGGCAACGTGTTCATTTCAACACGTTCTTTATTACTGATGAGTAGTCCGATATTTGGTTAATTTCGAGTTGAACATCACCCACAATTGGTCGCAGCTCTCGCATCTAGTTCCAGTAGGCCCCTTTCGAAAAGAAGTACTAGACTCGAGTTCCGCTCTCATTGGAGCTCGTCACTAGTGCATATGATCGCCACTGCCGGGACTTGAACCACAGACACGCTGTTCATGAGGCAACCGTGTTTACCACTGCGCCATTGACCACAAGTCAGGCACGACCGAATTGTCATAAGTGAACGCTCAACCACTATTGCTTGTGAGTAGTGATCAGGTTGCCCGATTGTCTCGAAATAGAGATACAGTTACTGTCTGTGAACTCCAATCGATGACCCCGCGATTAGGACTTCCTGAGATTGACTTGGTACACGCATGTCATCGTGTGCTTGCGGCCCTGGTGACAGCTCAGGAACGGCGATAACTCCCGCTGGTCTTCTTGAGGTTTGCCAGTGCCATTTGATCTGCGCAACGCTGCCCAAACTTTTCAATGTTTTGATGGAACAGGCCACTCGTGGTTCTGATTCCGCTGACATTTACTCCGATGGTGTGTTGATTGTTATTCGAGACCACTGCAAACACGAACAGCATCTCCGTCTACTGCCCAAACCTACTACCCAGCTTTGAAGTACTATTGACCAGTCTAAATGTGTCCTTGGTGTTAATTTACGGGAGTGTTTGGGTCGTGTCATCAATTCTGAGGGTGGCCTTGTAGTGGAACAAAGGGTACAGTGTTGCAGGATTTCCTTCTTTCCAGATCTATTGAAAAGCTTAAGCATTTCGCTGGCACGACCAACTAGTGACGTCGTTTTGAACCACACTGCTGTGAAGTCTCTGATCCAGACTTAAACGCACAATTTACAGCAAATCCTCATCACGTTCCGATGTTGTTGCGGATGCCCTCAAAGGATTATGCATTGGTGCAGGTTAAACTCTATCTATTGAAATTCTGGAGAGATCCGCAGCAGCACAACTAAGCAACGGACATCGATCCCATTGTGAAACATCTACATCACACCGGTTGCGCAAGTTTTTTCCTTTCTGATTCTCATTCCAGCATCGTGTGCGACCGAACTACATGCAATTCCTGGACCTTTGTTCCACTCAAATATCGTAAACTCTTAACTGACAGTCTACATTCGCTCTGACACCCCGCTAGTACGCGTTAGCCTCAAACAGATTAACCACCTTTACTTTTGGAGTAGTATGAACCGGGATATTTGAACTTGGGTCAAAACCTCTCTTTAATTCCACCGTGACAAGGTCCATTGTCATTATCCAAGGGGGAGTCAAAAAGTAATGCCAATATTCTTAATTCTGGTGAAGTTCTTTATGAAATTATCTGATTTTTTCCCAGTTATAAATGACTATATCATTTACTTTATGTAATAGTTTGTTTCTTACTTTTCGTGATTCTAGACTCACAAGAAAAATTCAAAATGGCTGCCCCCGTAGGGTTGCGTCAAAAACAAAGAGCAGTGACTAAATTCCTTGTTGCTGAGGGGGAAACCCCAACACCCTCTTTCAAAGGATCCTGACAGGTGATGAAACATGGGTTCATCATTATGAACCGGAATCAAAGAGGTAAGCAGTGGAATGGCGCCACTCATCATCATCGCAACCAAAAAGGTTCAAGACGCAAGTCAGCTGGAAAAATCATGGCGACTGTCTTTTGGGATGCTCAAGGTGTCATTCTGCTTGATTTCTTGCCTAGATAAGAGACAATGAACTCTGACGCCTACATCTAGACCCTGACGAGGCTCAGAGCGAGAATGCAACGATTGAGACCCGAGTGGCCAATCCGCAAATTCCTTCTTCTGCAAGACAGTGCACGACCACACACAAGCATCAAGACAAGGGGGACAATCGCCTCGTTCGGGTGGACACCTTTACGGCATCCTCCCTACTCACCGGATTTGGCGCCTTCAGATTATCACCTCTTCGGCCCCATGAAAGGGGATTTGGGTGGCAAACATTATTCCAGTGACGAGGAAGTGGAAACCACAGTGAAGAAGTGGCTCAAAGAACAGACAACAAAATTTTACGAGGCAGGGATACATGCGCTTATTCAAAGGTGGAACTTTGCTATTGAGCTTAATGGTGGATATGTTGAGAAGTAGGGGTGTGATTCACGGAGGACCAGCTTTATTTTGATGTATAATACATGCTCCTGTGTTGGTAATTATACCTGTCATAAATAAAATGGCATTACTTTTTGACTCCCACCCGTGCGTCATCATCGGCCCATTTACCCACAATCACTTCTTGTTACTAGCGAATTCGTTTAGATATGATTGGTCCACTGCTATCGTCTTATAAAAGGGTTTCCCTGCCAACTCTTGCTAGTCGGTTCCCCCGTCAGTCAACCGCTACCCACTGACCAAGTACCACGGTAAAACTTCCCAAGACCATTCTCCTCCAGTGTATAGTTTACTGCGGTGTACCGTCTGCGGCAACTAGATATAGGTGCTCAATTCCATTGCCACCTCTCCCTCGATTTTATGTGTAAGCTTGGTTTTTACCATTAAAACGATTGCATGTCACCCCTCTTTCAATGGTCTAGTGGAACGTTTTCATAAACGACTGAAGGTATTTTCAATCGCCCAATACTCCAGGCACAAGTGGACGCAGTGCCCCCTAATTACCATGCTAGGTGCCAAATCAATACCAAAGAGAGATCCTGGAACCACTCCAACAGAACTAGTGTGTGGATCAGCACTGCGATTACCCGGTGAGTTTTTCCAACAGTCATGGGTTACATTACCCAGTTGACTCAATAAATTACGTCTATTGAAATCTTCGCTCCACTTCCACGCGGAAACGTGTATGGCCTAATCGTATTATCCGCGGTTTAGGTGCGCGCATGCATGCGTCCGTTAAGTGGTTTAATTAAACGATCACTGCCATCACATCAGTCCAGGTCATCCAAAGTGGTATCACGTCAAGACAAAGATTTCAACACTGATCGTGCTGGAACGTATGTTACCGGCAGTACTGACCTTTTGAAGGGGGTTTCTGTGAAAACAATTCTACGACATCGCCGGACAGCTCATCGCATCAGTATGCAACGAATTTTCCTTCCTTTGTTCACTGAATAACTCCTTTCACCCCAGCGAGTACAATACCCTACATCCAAGTAACAATCATAACCGCAGTCTTCCACGCTTCATCTAACAACTGGAGAAGGAACATACATTCATTTGTTTTCTCATTCGCGCTACAATAATTAATCGTTACCAATTTCCCTTTTCATTCGAGCATCACCACTTATTTCAGATGCTCCGGAAAGGTTATTTAGATGATTTAACTGTAACGAAGTGTAATTTCTCAACCGTGATGCATTGGGCCAAACTACATAGGTTTGTTAGAGTTTTGAAATAAAGTCTTTTGCACGCATGTGTCAGTTCCTTCTACAACGCCGGTGATCGGCAGCCAGATAAAGCGCTCCATTTTCGGATTAAATTTTGCCTCCAGTGCTTCGTGGCATCAGTTGCGTTTGAGATGCTTTAAACACCCTGCAACATCATCGGAAGTTTCATGAACTTTGTCAGTCCTCGGGGAGTCCAGTCTTTGACACCACTCGTTAGTTTGTACCCATTTTTTCCGCGGTTCGTTCCTTCTTTTCGAATAAACACACTTCAGGTCATACAATCCAAGGCGACTTGACGTGCTCCAACAAAGTTTACGCAGTGTTAACTCCAGGACGTGGTACGACACGGACCTGTGAGACTCCAGTCAACAATTTTCCCGCCTGCCTGAGGCTCACTGTCATTGCCCGGCCCCCGTTTCGAGCGTGCTTCAGGGATACCCCATCTTATCAGAATCTCCGGACCGTTTTCATTTGGGCCGTCGAATGCAAGGTTCTTCAAGTGGACCCGTTTATCCTTCTCAGATCGGTGGATGACGTCAGCCAGCGTCGGCGGTAGCTCTCAGTATAAACTGAATCAGTTGTGATAGAATGCCCTTGATTTAAGGTTTGCAACTCAACCAACACTCTCTCGCATAGTGGTGCCTAAGTTTTGTGTAGGACGAAACCGTCCCTGCAAACTTATCGCCCCTGCCATAGATTCATCAGGTAACTTAGTGTCAGACGTGTTATCCAAAAAAACATGCGCTGTCACCGACGCTTATTGGCCAACCTTGGGCGCGAAGTTTGAATACTGTGAGTTCGAATTTCTCTCCGTGTTGTTTTATTGATACTTAACTG
>LUCH01006428.1:0-20972 GCA_013368495.1 Paragonimus heterotremus
GGTGATGTTCAATCTATATGAAAATCCAAATCCCCTACTACTCATCATTATTCAATTATTGTTGTTATTTACTCGATTCTGCTTCACATCAAACATGCTTTATCGCGAACAAATGACCTATCGCGTGTAAGAAAGGTTATAAAAAATGGCTAGTACCTTTTCCTTGATTGGTCGAAAAAATTCTTCAGATAGACTTCCACCATGATTTTTCACTGCATTATGTGTGTGTGTCTGGGACCGATTGCTAAAACTATGACTCTTTCACTCTTTCTCAACGGGCATAGCGTTATTAAACGTGGGGCACTCTATGGCATGTGATGGATTCATCCGATTCCACGTTAAACTCTCGTATTGAGAAGCTTTTAAAAGCGGCCTTAAAATTAGCGTTGAATTTTCGAAAAGTCAATTGTCTAAAGACATTATTACAGGTGAAATGACAATCTGGAAGGACCAGACTAAGAAATTTTAATGCAAGCTACGTGCCGCGCCACAGTGGTGCAGGATATATTTTACCTATACAGTATATCCCTGAGCTCAAAAATTCATGGGTTTGTGAAGATTGCGTGAAATACAGTCGTGTTGGTTAAGGAACACTTGTAGTCAGGCAGTTAATAAGTGTAATAAAATTCTGGATGGAATTGATCAATTATCCGTAAAAATAGTTATTGATTTACAACATTGTCCATGTTACATATTAATCAGCTGGAAATAATAGACCAGAATGCATACTGTATGACGCAAAGGTGGTGCGTTTGATTGCAAGTCATCACTGTGGTGTTGTCGAAATTACACTAGAGTTCATAAGAGCCTATGTGAAACATTGTGATAGCATGTCACAAAAATCTCAAGTTCAAAGTAGTTGATTTTATTAACAGTACTGAAAGTAGCAAGTTCAATACATTTAGGTGACAATCAAACGGTAACCCTGTAGACGGTTTAAAACATGTGTTCCTTACGTCCTGGTGGCCCAAAATTAGTACGTGATAAGTAGCTGATGATGCTAATTAATTAAGCACATTCTTACTTTCTCACATTCACTTTTTAGGGCCTGCTTGCTTATGTTACGCTGACCAATGTTTGCTGGTTTGTGGTGTAGCTGTCTTCCGATGTAGGTTACTTGGCCGTCAGTTTTAACTTTGTGTACGGAGGTAGCAGCTCACTCATTGATGAGATCAGCGTTTCTGTAGTTTTGGCCATACTCATCAAGGTAGCTGTGGTGTGTGCTTGGTTGACACCTGACATACCTCTGGTTGATTAATCCTTTCTGAGCATCTGTGGTGGAGGGTTTCATGGCATCGTTCTGGGGTAACTACGCCCATCAGAGCACGTTCGTAAGGCTACTTAAATAATTACAATGAGCAATACCCGTATGAATTTAACAAGCATGGGAGGAATACCCACCTCAAATGATTTAAGCTTCACCACGGAATTTGGCAGTTTATGATTATAACAGTGGGTCCGAACATCCGCTCACAACTGCCTGCTTTTGTGGCACTCTCGCCTAAGAGACCTCTTGAGCTATCAATAAAACTTGCAGTGGTGTAAGCTCCGAATTACTTTCTACAATGATTTTTAAATTTCTTGACTGCATTTGATGAAACATGATCTACGTAATTATATTACACGTTACAATTTGCGGACAGAAATCAAATTTGTTCTTGTGAATGTTTGTATGCTGACGGATATTCGATCGAAGGTTACGGTGGAAGGTTATTGAAAATTAACGGCATTTTTAAGTACTTCTTTTCATGTAGCACTTGAGACGGCAATACTGATCAAAGGTTACACACTTGGTAGTGTCATAGGTTATTACTGACACCCTACAGATGTTGACGGTCTGTTCTGTGCAGAACAAATAAATTGTCAAATTCCAGTGGACTTCGATAAGAACTAAAGCCGTTGTTCAAGACCAGCCTTTGCCGGTGATGGTGGCTTTAAACTACTCGTAAAACCGTATGGTTGAGTGTGACTTCCAAGTATTGTCCAACTTGCAAATAACCTACTGAGGGATACTGTGAAAAGTAAACGTTATGAAAACTCTCGGTAACTTTAGTAGGCAATCATTAGTATTTTACAAAATTTACTGTTTCAAACTCGGGAAATGTCCATACCTTCGAACTTGGCAAATTGCTATACGCTGTTTTGGTTGTTACGCATAATTACAGAACTGAGGAAGAGAACATAGCAAAATTTAGAAACACGCTGGAGAATAAAAGACCGGTAGTCGTTGCCTGCTATTGTAATTATGTAAATCATACGAAAATGCCACGAAAAGGAAGCGTTTGGGCAGTGAGGTCCCTCTGCCAAAAAAGTGGGTGCAAACTAAAATATGAATTCGTTTCATCCCACCTTCGGACAACCACCATGTGTATCATCAGTCATCGTCAAGAATTCGAGAACGGAGGTTCCATGGAGGGAATCGATAACAGCGACATCTCTCATCAGTTACCGCGGCGAATTTGATATAGCTTATTCAATATAGATAGAATAAACTCTCATCATTTGACATTCAGGTATTTTGGGGTATGGGTCAAAATGTGACAAAATGTGGAGTAAAGTTCACAAAATGGTTCTAATGACAAGGACAAAATTAATCGCATGTTTCGGGCGTAAATAAACGTTTAAGCAAACAAACGTGGACAGCCATATGTTTTCATATAACACCTGCGGAATGCTTCAGAAGGATTGTTACGTCTTCTACGAATTTTTAATTAGTCGATAATTTCGGATGGTACATAACTGGCGTGACTTTAGTAACGGTGACTTTGTTTCCCGATTCCTCCCGGATGTATAATGGTGGCACGGCAAGAAGTGAGATTTTCAGATTTATCATATATGTGTCAAACTCACAATAGCCACTGATGTGGTATGTTTTATTAATATGAGCATCATTTGGTTCCGGAGTCTTTAGACGAAGACGTTTGTCGTGAAAGTGAACATCGATAAATTGCCAGACTGTTTTTTTATTATTCTAAGGATCCCTATAGTTATCGGTGTTGAACTGTTTACACTTTTCAGTATAGCGTTTTACGTCAACATCTCGTACAACTAAGAAGTCATTTTATGCAAGTGTACAGTGCACTACACTCGGTGAATGCTTACTTTGCTACATTATCTACGGTTTGTTTTGACACAGTTGTTTGCATTACTTTCCAAATGGTCATTATCTGCAGGCTGATAAACGTTTACTGGTTTTTAGGTCAAAAAGACCCTGTAGCGACACTGTTGTTGTATAAACATTTCTGGTTTTAACATGGGCACAACTTGACCTGTCTGCAACTCTTTCTAACGTTTCTAGAATGCACCGTTTGTCATATTCTTCTAAGAGTTCAGTATTGTTCTGCCTTACCGAACTATTTTGTATGGGCTGCTGTAACCCATGTTTTTACCTCATGCAAAACCTCTGAATGCATACGTCAGTGTAACTTTTTATAATTGTCGTCATTTTCTACTTACGTTCCTTTGCCTCATTTAGGAACATCAACTGCATTTGGGATGTTTCCGAAACCAAGTTGTCTAAGAAGGTAACTCAATGATATAAACTTCGACAGCAAACTTGTTGCACCCAAAATCATTTCAGCATTGGTTTGCCAATTTCTTGAACGTCGTCTCAAGGGACGTCCTGCGTATTCGCTCGTTGTTCCTGAAGTACAATGCATCGACTTATATTGAAATAGCATGCCCAAAAAATAAAACGTTTTCATTCAAAAATACACTGCCGCAGATAATTTGATGCCCTGATATTTGACCCAAAGTAGTACGCACATGTAAGGCAGATGAACGGTTAAATTGTGCTGCTTACAAATATTTACAACAAAATAAATTCTTGGTAGAACCTTGTCTAGGAAAACCTCAGAATTGCAGTCACCTGACTTTAAACGTCTCACACTTTTAGGCCAGGAATACTCCATTGCGTAAGTGGGTTGATTTGTGTGTTGTCGGAGTGGACTTACTTGACGTGTTCCGTTACTACCACTACACGATCTCTTTACTACTGACGTTCTTGACAAACAAAAATACATCTAAAACAACGGAAGCGATATTACGTAAACAAACTACTTGTACAATGGATGCTACTGAATGTGTTTCAAGTTATTAGTTCATCGCCAGTTTTGTCTATTGAGAACACGATTGAAGCAACTAACCGAGGCCACGATTATACGCAACGATTCTGTCAAGTTTTATAACTAAAAATCACTGCATCATTAAGCTGCTGTTCTGTTGGAACGGTAGGCTCAACCTCTGCTCAATGAGGCTTGCTGTCTTTCAAAATGGAGGTATAATATAAACTAACGATCGCCGTACTGATGATAAATTACTTTACAAAATATGTGGCCATGTTAACAAAGAAAAACCGCATAAACAATTTTACATCCATCACACTTGAGCCACCTCATATGGAAAGAGGTGGCTAGTATAATCACTTTTTATTCAAATGTACACTCTAAAATTGTGGTCAATCCAATAATTAAACAGGTGACCCAAAAGATAGTTTTACGTCACGAAAACTTGGTGATCCAATGATTGCAGTCTTAACAATCTGCAGAAAAACAACGAACTGATTAAAAAACTACAATAACCAAACTGTAGTGAATACGCTGGATGACAATTGTCCCCCACAGTTTGCCCATTCGGAATAACCATATGAATATCTGCCTTATATGCAAAGTGTAACTGTGGCAGTAAATGTCACAACCGAAATAAATACCAGATACCTGTTTCAAGCAATAATCGCGGAACTTACAAACAGGTTCAGACATTAATCTACCTCACAAAAACTATTGCTATTGTTCGGCAGTTGCGAAACGTCGTTAAGTGACCATTGCTGATTTGGCTGTAGCCTTTCGTGATAGATTATTTACACGATATTGATTTTCTGAGGTTGGCTACATTCGTCCGATCACCTACTTTCCAATAATTTGCTCCTCTGGCTGGCTAGATTAAAGTAGTAGTAGCATTGGCATATTACCCTGCCAAATTTCAATATTTTCTATTTCCTGTATTTTTTTCTCTTCGAATTTCAACCCATATGGTTGAGTGTTTTATGTATCTAACTGATATGCTACCTTCTTTAACAAAGAGTAGATTTTACTCGACTGCGGAATTGGTTTTATTTTCTGCGATTAATGCTGATGCCCAGTATATGTACCAGTTCTTCGGAAATTCGCGTCATTTACTTGTTACATCAATGGCTGCTCTTAATTTAACTAGACAGGATAAATTTTGCCTTTCTCCAACAGTTCTCAAGGTCTCACATGCAATCCACTTTTTCCTCTTGACCACCTAGTATCACTTTTCATTCAATGAGTCGCTCACACTTTTCTAGTTCACATCAACGTAGTTTCTTAACGAGGCCTTATATGTTGACTCCGTTGCTTTTCTGATATTTGCATTGTTTATTGCGTACAGCTGGTTACATTATTCATTGTAATCATGACACCACACAATTATAATTGCACACACGGTATATGTTGTTTTCCATCTGGAATCTTATTTGAGATTTGCCAACTTAACTCATCTAGTACTGTTCTGCTCGACACCACACTAAATTATTATCTGCACGGCTGTGTTCAATTGTAATACCCGAACCATTTGGCATTTGTTTCGTCAATATCCAACAGTCGTTAGGATTAAGCTGTGAGACGCAGTTTTTTAGCCATGAGTCGAAAATCGATCCCGATGCATACACAGTTAGTAGGAAGATACTGTTGCTATTATCCTTTCGAAATGATCGGGTGAGCTGAATACAATCCACACATCTGTTCAACTGTGGGATTTCGTCGCATGATGAATCGGCTAATCTACTGCTAGTGACATGGTCTTATATGAACAACAGTTCCTCTTGTGAACATAAGCACATTGAGCAAAAGCAGAGTATCAACAGAGCATGGAAACGTGCACATTAGCGCCTAATTTACGAGTTCATCTATTCACAAATACTTACGTAATTTTTGCTAGATTGAATTCATTTGATAAGTACATTTACTCAATTTGTACGACTCATATTTATAAATAATTTATTGTTCTTTTTATTCAACGATAAAAACGGGAAACGGACAGGCAAACAGAATCCTAAACTAGTCGGGTGTACGTACATTCCGTCACCATCGTAGCAACAGCAAAAGTACAGACATTTTTAGGTAATCGCAATATTGGTTTAAACCAGAGCAAAACGCGCTGAATTCCGGATACAAAATATTGTCGTCAGCAGATTGTGACGTGATATTAATAAACTTTTCCGTGTTTCTATATGTGATTATCACTTTAAGTGTTCGCTTTCCGAACGTGCTTCATGAACCTGGTTCACAACTGGTTGTTAGTTTTGTCAGGTCTATAACAATAGCCGTGGATATTCGTAAGGAATGGCTAAGGCCAACTTGCGTTTTTTGATTCGACGATGGAAGCCATTGCGTTCTGATGAGGACGTTTGGCAAACCAGTTTCTTATGCATTATTTACAGGACTGTCTGGAAAACAAATTAACCTAAGTGTTGTGGAGTACATAATGGAACTTATACCTATGTCAGAGGGCTGTTTGACCTTGAAGCCATCAGCTCAGTGCAACAAAGTTAAAGCATTGTACAGCAGAAGACATAAGCTGCTCACTTTGTCTATGGTAACAGATGGAATGTTTAAGTCAACTCGCATAATTACTAATATAGAACGATTTGAAATCTGCCAAAACTGAGGTAAAACCGTAAGTGTAAAGGTTCAAACTGTTTCAAAAGTGGTTTGTCATCACTTTGTACTTCTATGTTTCTGTTTCAGCCAGAATAATAGATCTGCCTCACTCAGACTGCACTTTATGTGAAATACCTGGCTGTGCAAAACAATTGAGTTCACCCTCAATGTGGCTTCTTCTTCTGGGCTTATCGGTTGCAGCACTGTAGAAAGTATCAGTAAATATTCGGGAATGTTATTAACCTTCAGTCTCTTGTGTATCCTACCATTGCCGAACATGTCAGAACGTAAGACGCCAAAAAGTAGCATAGGTTTCACCGGAGCCACACAAAGTGTTCGACGAAACTAAAGAATAGCATTTCAAAAAGTGATGACATGTGGTTGTATACCATCCAACTGAACAATTATTTATGTGCCCGAGAAATCTGAATTGAGGGGACATCACAACATATGGGTAACACAAGCTTACTCAAAGCTTGGAGAATTTTCTTTGACGGGACGCGACAATCTTCAGCAAAGTCACTTAAACGTAGACAAGTTTTACTTTACTTTCGAATAAAAGATTCCTAATAAAGTCTTGTAACATTAAACGTTAGCAAATTTTTGGAGTTAGTGGAACGTGCCAGAGCCGATGACAAAATCGCCCCACAAATGTGGTGTCTGATGGCAACGTGATGGTGAGTGGTAAGTAGTTTCCTTGATAAATTATTTCAGCCCACTGATGAAGCAGCTGAAGGCGAAAGTTCAACAGAATGAGGTAAACCAGCTTTCAAACAACTGTTGAAAAGCATCCAGTCTCCAGAGAGATAAAGATGTTGCTTGTTGTCTTGGCGACCGATATCGACATCATGCGACGACCAACGGGGAGCCTACAGAATATTCGGATTATTATTAATCTACCTAGTGGACATTGCTGTGTGACTTACTCACTGCCATATTCGAATTGTCTATCGTAATAAGAAACTATCAGGTTGGCAAGCAAAATACGGTTAGCTTATCAGTGTATTTGGGGTTCTTCGTTCACACATTATAGACATTTGGAACTACCTGGAAACGGACCTGGAACAGAGTGTGCATCCCAACAGGGATATTAGAAACGACGGCCAGTTCCAAATTAGATATCACTTGGTTTATTTCTTCGATTTATTCGCGATTTAATGTGCCACTAACATTTGTGCCCAAAATTATCGTCTGTTGAGTGACATCCTCCTCATTATTAGACACAAAAACTTTATTTACACTAGATAATTCGACCGACATCTCAACTGTTAGCATTTCGTAGAAAACCCAACTCTGTTCTTCTCAATAAATTGCCGACTGATGGTGAACTAATCGCACTGGTAGTAGTAGTAGCAGCAGTTGTTTATTTCTTTTGTAATTATTTTCTTTCTTCAAAAACCTGTTCATCACAAATAACTTTTCATTTAATGACTGATCTATTAGCGCTTGCTACTCTTGTGAAAAGACATTTCAACTGTCAGGTGTTGATAACCATCCAGCGTCCCACTTCTGAAAGACTACGTGTTTTCACAGTCCCTTTTTTTGCATGTCTGTTACTTAATTTTAGTTTCGCGATTTGTTCTTCTCATAAACAAGGATATGTCAGGGCCTCCCGAGTTAGTCCATCACTATTCCCATCTCGCGCAAATCTCGAGTAAAAAGACTGCTTTCCAGTCAACGGCCAGTTCTGCGAAATATGGACTAAGATAATTCGTTTGGCCCTATCTTGCGGGAGGTGAACGTCCCGGTATGCGTTCAAGGTGTAGTAGTGACGAACAAAGATGAAGCTCATGCAGCATTGATGGATAAATTCTACCATTTGTTAGTCGGCCATGGCCTTCAGGAAATATCACGCTCTCCACTCTCCAATCGTTGGCTGTTTAATCCAGATCGCATCCTCCCCAGAATCTTTATTCGTGCCACCCAGCTTCGAAGTAATCTCTAACAGACTAAAGTCCGAAATTCACGAGATGGTCGAAGTGACTACTCAGTTCTTTGCCGTGGCACCTGCGGTCAACCGGAAAGCCTTGCCCATATTCTGCAATCATGCTGGATCACACATGACGTGCTTTGTGCTCGACACAACCGCGTGGCCAAAAACCTGACAAAACGACTACGCAACTTGGGTTATACATTCTTCGAGGAGTTGCAAGTACCAACAGCGAGCTCATTTATCAAACCCGATATTATCGTTGTCCGTGACGGCACTGCTGTAGTGCTTGATGAAAGTGTAATGTATGATTATCGAAGCCAATTTGCCTGGACAGACAAGATTGCGAAGTACGGGACCGACTCTCATAATGCCGCCATTTAATCGGTCCTCTATACCTTGGACTGTTATGTGAACTCTGTTTCTCATTCACCTATGATCACCTCTTTTCGCGGTATTATATTTCCTTCTTCAAGTAACGTTACTCTTCGACTGGGGCTGCCCTCCTACGCAGTCACGGATTTATGTCTACTGACTATTCTAGGTTCCCTAAAAACTTATGACACATTTATGCGGGGAACCTGGCGTTAACTGTTGCCGCCTCTCTAACAGCTGTCTCAATATGGAGGACATTTTTCTGTTCCGATGCGAGAGCCTTGACTATGATAGCACTTCTGTGCCCTGAGGGGCTTTTTGATTCTGTCTCACTGGCCGCTCATCTATTTTCTTTTTTATTTTCTTGTGTATTTTCTTTAAAAAAATTCTAAACCCCCTTGTTATATACAGCACAAATAACTTTTCATTTGATGACTGGTCCATTAACGCTTGCTATTCTTCTGGGAGGACTTGTCATTTGTTCAGTGTTGCTAACTACGCAGCGTCTCGCATTTGACAGACAGCTTGCTTTCACAATCACCTTTTTACATATATGTTGCTTAATTTTGCTGTCACCGTTTGTTCTTCCCTCGAACAAAGCTGTGTATATTGCTCTTCAAAATAAACGATATATAGTAGTGGTAGTAGTTGAGAAGTGACCTTCCTTCACATTAATCACAACACAAAAGATTCCATTCACAGTTGTTGCAAGATCAAATCTGTAAAGTACTCCATGCACTCAGCCTGGTTGAGTAGCACGTGTACTGAGGTCTGTGATAGATGCAGTCCTACGGATACTCTGGAATAACAGTATAGATTATAGCCATTTCCGCCTCTTGTAAACACTTTCCATCTGGCAAACGCCACGGTCCATCACTCAACACTTTAAGTCAATTCAGCCTAGGAAAGTTAATTTCGGAGCAACAAGAAACAGTTATCTAAACTCATTCCAGTAATGTCACTCAGAACCTTACACAGGGGAATAGAACAAAACCTCAAAAACTGCAAACAAAGACAATACCATCAACACTCCGTGAAATATCAAGTAACAGAATGCAGCCAGTAGTTTTCACTATGGCTGACGTGATTCTACTGAAAAATACCCGCTAATCCTCAGTGATAAAGTTATGGAAAAAACAAAGGTAACTAGGCTTACAAATCCATAACCTAAAGTATAATCAACTGAAAAGACGGCATACTTTTCCATTCCCTTGACATGAGCTATATTCACACTTTAAGCGTAGCATTTAGATTCTGGCAAACCGGAGTACAGTAGAAAGTTAGAACCAAGCCAACTTACTCAACCACATGTCAGTTTGAACGGGTTTCAGTAGGCAGTTGTCAAACTGCTGATGCTCCACTCATTTTACAATACTGAATGAACAAAGCTGTATGAAACCTTATCCCAACTAATTAGGTAATCTGCCCAAACTATGTCACTTTCTATCATAGGTGGTAAAACTAATATCTCAAGAGCTTACCAATGGTGCCAAAATGACTAACTGGAGTGGAATTCAAGTTTAAACTCTCGAAACATCACCTAAAGAAATATGAAATGCGTATTTGTTGCATACTGTTTCCGATTAGAGCATCCGATTGTGTCAAATTAGGCCACAGTAACTAAAATTCGTGCAAATTCCTATCAGTGTCGAAGAAGTTCACAAGTTACTTAGATTAGTCCATTGGTATCCTAGCATATCTCAGATTCCTTTCAGGTGCTCCCGGCTCTTTATGTGTTGATAGAAAAGAAGTCATTGTTCTGCAACCAGCACTATTCTGAGGTGTCTGCATTTTTAAATGTGTCGTCATACACAGCCTCTTTCTGATAGTCCCCAAACACATCATTATCGATCGGATGGTTCGTCCCATACACTTAGGCAAACGAAACGGTTATTCAAACAACAGCTTCTTGGTTAGATTTTAAAAAAAGAACATAATCTCGCTTATGCTTGCCGATGTTTGGGCGACCAGAAAACCGATATTTTACCGCCAGTATAAAAAATATTGCAATAAATTCAGTCGGCGAAATAATACAAATATGATCCGTCAGTGTAGTCTCATCAATTAGAGCACAATAACTTTAAAACATCATGGTGCAACGTTCGGTTGCAATGAAATGTCAGGTTACTGAAGTCAGTCTGCATGTGTATGACCAACTTGCGCGGAGTTTACAGTGGGACAAACTGTCCATTTCTGTGTCAGGAAAACTAAAGGTCTTAGGTTTCCTGAGGCAGAATGAGAGCAACTCAAAGATTCATCATTTTCCTGCTGTACTAAACGACAGTTGTTATTACAAACAAACACTGCTTACCAGAAACGTTTCTTAACTACTATTACAACTCGAATAGACTTGTGCGAAATTTACGGAATGGAGGAACCCGAAAGTAGTTATACATATCTGAGTCAACTTTGCATGATAACTGTCTTGTGCGACAGGGAAAGACTTCTCACAAGTACCTGAAGATTGCTCCAAAAACATCTTTCGTCTCGGTTGCTCTGCACAATGTCCAAGTTCGAGTTCAACGTGCAAAGAATCTGTTGATACGGTCTCCGTCAAACCCGGAAAGTATAATGATGAAGGATTTCAAAGGGAACGTCGATAAACTCGAGATGAACGAATCGACCTTCAAAACATCTCAAGCTTTCTACTTTTAAGTTGAACATCACTCACAATTGATCGCAGCTGTAGCATTCCCATAGACTTTCCAGTTGGCCTCTTTCGAAAAGAAGCACTAGACTCGAGTTTCGCTCTCATTAGAGCTCGTCAGTAGTGCATATCATCGCCACTGCAGCCGGGACTTGAACCACGGACATGCTGTTCATGAGGCAACCCTGTTTACCACTGCGCCATTGACCTCACGTTAGGCACGACCGAATTATCATATGTGAACGGTCAGCCACTTTCGCTTGTGAGTAATTCTCATTAAAAAGCCCATGCAGCACACTGTCCGTTGTGATATGCCGGTATCCCGCAATTTTCGCCGGGAAGTGGGCTAAATAATGAAAATGAAAATCCGAACAGTTCATTATGCCACAATTAAGTCACTTAATTCCATCTTAACAAATGAAGCATTATTTTCATCAAATTTACTGACGTTTGTTTAAGCGCACCCGTAATTTCAGATATTTTATTATGGCTGCGCTGTAAGGATCATTGAGGTAGGTGCGGAGAAGGTTGGAGGTTCTTCTTCGTACTTCATGGTCTAGATGGAATTAACGTGCTTGTTATATTCTGGTGCAAAATTTAAGAAGAGTACTTTCAGATCGTTATGTTATTTCCGCTCTATTTGAAGTATTCAGTGAGATACGGAACTTCAAACAAGTTCAAAAAAATTGTAATTTTGTAGTTTACGTTTGAATTTTGTGCAAGTTCGGGAAGGCACTACCGAGTTACGCGATATGAACTAGCAGATATCTGTAGTATTAGTAGAATGCCTGGAAGCAATACTGTAACACTGTTATGTTTCACTTTTGATCTATCTCGACTGTTTGTAATAATGTGCAATTTCAAACGCACCCATAAAACGTATAATTATGGTTCATGTTTTAATTTTGTGCGAGTTCAGGATGACATATTCGGGTTACTCGACATGAACTAGCAAACTTCAATAGTAGTGTTAAGACGACTAGAAGGAATACTGTAAGAATGTTATGTTTCACTCTTACCGTATCTCAATTATTCACGGAGATAAGCTATTTCTACTTCATTCTTGCAAATTTATCTTGCACCTAATTTTTCGTTCTATTCCTTCTCTGTTTCGGTTATCCGTTGATGCAATAGGAGAAATCGGGTCGCTGGTGAATGGGATTTAACTGTTCTGATGGACAACTTAGTTTCTGGAATATTTGAACGAGTCGGTTCAAACATGTTGTAAAAAGACACAATATAAATATCATTTCTTTCACGCATTTCTCTTGAAGATTAGTTAAGAGGAGGATGAGAGACTTCCTAAGAGTCGAAGAGGAGAACCGAGACTGTGTTGGATAAGATCGACAGTATTTAAAAAGCATAAGAAGCATCGCTCGCAAATTTTTTTTTCATTGCCCGCCGATGGTCGTACGGAGTCCGCACAGGGCCTTAGTCTCACTGCCTGCCGATGCCCGCATTGGGCCCGCATTGGGCCCGCGCGGTCCCCCGACGTTTTGCAACTTGGGAATCCACTCGGTTGTGTTGGCATAACGATCCAGAGATTGATACATAGGTTTGAGCAGAGAACCAAAGATCACGTATCAAGTCGGTTTTTCTTACTCAGCGTCAGGCGAGGGTCTGCTAATCTAGAAGGCAATCATTGATAACAGGGTGTAGCACCGCTCTTGGGGATCATGTAAATACCAGAAAAAAATAGATTATTTACATGGTAGAAACTACGGAAAATGAAAGTCAAGTGAGGTTTTAAAATGATTGCTGGAAACGCTGCTAATGACCTCAGTGGGAAGACTGTTTCGGAATTTAATAACCCTGTAAGATAAAAGAACTGTTATTTGAAGAAGGTCAGAAGACGAAGCTTGAAGAGCTTCTCGTTGTCCTCGCCGGCCGTCATTACTCGCTATGATGGAGAATTGTTCAATGAAATCTACTATAAACAGGAAGTATATAAAAATTAAATCACCGTGAAGTCGTCGAGATTCAAGTGGATACAAATCAAGAATTTCAAGTCTAGACTCGTGCGCGACACTACTTACATCTGTGACTAGTTTGGTAGCCACAAGCTAGACACGCTCAACAGATAAGATGTATTTACCAAAACCGATATACACGACTTGGTTAGCATACTCGAGGAGCGGTCCTGTATACACTCCGTAAAGCGTTTGGAACGCTCTCTTGTTTGTGGGGGAAAGTGTGCTTAACCATACTAAGAGCGACAAACCCTTTTCTCGCCGCCATCTCGTGATTGCGCGTCAAGGATAAGTTAGACGACAATCAGATATACAGATCTTTCTTCAGAGCGATTTTCATGATATCTACCGTGCAGAGTGCATTATGAATCACCAATGCATTGCCAGAGTCTGCACCGGGTGACATATGTGCAAACTTATTGTTAGTTAGTAGGAAACTCTAATCGTCCCGTCAACGCTCACTTGCGTCGAGATCAATCTGTAGTGCACTGGGAATTAGCATTTCATCAAAGAGACGGGACTTCCACGGTTGTCTCAGGTAATGCAAAACAACCTTGGCACTAACTAGCAATTGGCCTAGGTAAAGTCGATCAATACGGGAAAATCGCATTTTGAAAATATTCGACATGATACTTTTCCAGACAAGTTGGCAAACTTTCAACCTGGCAACTGATATTGAGAAGTATGTTTTTGGTCAACCCGCAATAAAGTTCTTAGGACGCCGCGATGATCAGCATGGTTTCCGATTGACGACAATCGCGCAAAGAGCACTATCATATATTTTTCGCCATAAAACGCTTGGTGTCGTTCATCGACCAAAGAAGATTGCCAGTTACTGCGAATCCTTCATTTCGCTATTAAACCGCTCGTGCTATATTCAGCCAATTTGCTCCCTGGCCGTGTCAACGTGGACTTTAGGCTGGAAGCAATCGCTCTGGAATCTTTCGGTCGCATTGAGCATGCATCAACCACCGCTGTCAGTCTGGTTCATTTGGATCTAGCCACTGAAGTATTTATTGTTGGTTGTGTGTCAGACATTGTTGACAGCACTTTTACCCAACAGCACCTTGAGGGACTTTGGAAACACCTGGTTATTTTTCTGGACATCTTCTGGCTGAAACCAAGGGTAGCATGTTCGACTGTGAGTAACTTACAATATGTCCTCGAAAGGAACCAGTGTGTGATTTGTACCGACAAGAATCTAACAGATTTTGATCTCCGTAGCAGGTGTGTCAGAAATTCTCCCCACAAATTTTGGCATACGAAATTCATGCTTCACTTTTTGTCAGGCGTACGGCAGCAGCGGCGGTGTTGTGGATGATGCTTAGTCGTGAGTGGCAGCAATGATTCCTTATGACTGAAGTGACTTCAACGCCATGCTCTACGCACGACATCTGAGAAATAATTTTGCGCTCCCTACCAGCAACCAGCTCAAAGTCACAAGGATCAGGTCTTGCGAGCATCTTCTCACGGGATCCTGTTTGACATTTTCACTGGATATTCGCACCCAGTGATCCTGACGACGTTTTGATGACGTTCGTTCCATGTACCCAAAATATCGTCCATCCAGCCGAACTCATTTACAATAGGTACGTCTAAGGCGATATGCAAAGGAAGGCCGGAAAGTGGATGCGCTGTTGCATAGTTTATCGATAAGCCAGAGCTGCTCGTCAAGCATAAGGCAAGATTGGATGATGCGCAATTATTTTTCGCCACCTGTCGTACACGGTAACAAGGTTTTCGTCTGCCATCGTTTAGTAGAGCTTTCCATCTCCCTCGTTGATCGGTCGCTTCGGTGGACGGTCCAAATCCGTCGCAACATCCACTTTCACCGCCCAGACGGTGTTGCCAGTTTTCATCGAACGCTGGGTTGTATCATAGGATAGTTCTGCTTTTGTGGAAACCGACTGCGGTCCGCAATTCGAAAATGGTTGTTTCGTGGAGAAGCTGTAGGCCATCAGGGTTCCACCGCCCCTGCAATGCGGCTTATCAACCAGCCGCAAATGAAATGGTTGAATATCTTCATAAACAGTTGAATGCAGCGCGCGGCGCAGTCGGCTCTGTCTGTTAGACAAAAGCCTCGGCAATGGCCCTGCTAATTATCCCTGCAGTTTGTGAAAAAGCATTCATGTTACAGGCCCGGAGGTTATTTACGGTTACATGTGAATCACTTTTTCAAGGTGCGAGGAATGTCCCACAAAGCCTCACGCCAGATTCGATGAGTCACCCTGTGGTAATATGTGATGAACATGACTGGCATGCTTTGTCTCCTGTTATGTAACTGTTTTACTATTCCAAAATCCCGTACAAATTGGTTGATACGTACGACTCGATGATATACTTTACGTGATGTTGTGCCTAATTCTGTTGTGCGGTTCTTATCCGTTTGATCGTTATCCTACGTAGTTCAATTCTAGTTACAACATGATCATTTAGAAGACAACAAGCAGCGCAGTATTCTATATATTGCCACGACTGATGGGCAAGAAAATGCACAGTCAAAAATAGTCCTGCGTTTATTGCGCTGAACGAAAAAATGAAAATGTTCTACGTTAGTGGAAACAGGGCACACACTTGGGCTAAACAAACATGCTTCGTCAGAAAGGGTCAAATTGTAAAACAAAATACCAGCAAAAATGAAACTATTCTGAGAGGTCGCTACAGCCACTATAGACAATTTGGACTTGACGTTTCTTTTACGTAAAAGCCTGCCTCAATTCGCGTCGTATGCCTTCAACGTCATTCGGCAAAATTCGTAGGGTTTTCCTTATCAGTGTCTTACAAAAAGGCAAATACGTCCGCTATCAATGAATGGTCATATATGCTCGTGGATCGCCCTTATGAAGGAATCATTTGGGTGCATCAAAAAGAAAACGTTTAGGGTAAACGAAAAACTGTACCCGCCGGCTGCCTGAAGCCTGCTACTTTGGTTCCAGAAGTACAGAAATGAAGTAGTTGACTCTGCCCAACCCCAAAGCTAGTTTCGACGCAGTAGTAACAACACCTGAACTAAGCAAATCAAGCACTTATCTCTGGAGCACAACTGTAAAATTTATTGTCAACAATGTGATACAACAACAGTAGAGCAATCTAAGCTGAGTGACAATCACCACACCTGCTTACTGCTGTTCCATCGGGAACTTCCCTTCCACAAATTTTTCCCTGTCGGCCGCACACAACTTAGGTGCAAACACCTACACCAGCGGGTACAGGAGTACATCCTACAACTCCCGACCTCTCCGGCCCAACGACTACCGACCATTGCTCGTTCGGGACGCAAAATACGCTAGCCGAGTCACCCTCCAGAAGGTAGTAAGGTGAAGGTTAACAGTATTCCAAACCTAATAACAAAATAAGAAAAACTTAAAAAACAACAGGCTCCCTTTATTTTTTCCACAGTTTAGCGCTAGTTATCGTCATGCAATTCGGTTGAGCACATTGTTGACTATCGTATCCTGAATCGGCTGTCTTTGTTTCAATTTCTGTCCTAGTTTTTTGTTGGACGCGTCCTTACACATTTGATTTCAACACGGAGTGTGATTTTTACAAACTCCCCCCTTAATACCCCTTACAAACGTTTCGTGAAAGCCTTATTTTGAACAGTTGAGCGTTATCCAACGATGGTTCTGGCACATTTAGTGAACATTTGGGTGAGAGCTCGTTAAGAGCTGTGGACAACAGAGCTTCTTTACTTGCGGCGGCTGTCCTTCCAGTAGCAGGTCGGTCAGACATTAGCTGGTAAACTACAAATCACACCAGGCTAACTGTAACTAGCCTCATCGGGAATGATGGATTCTTGTCACGATACTGTTCCAGAGGGGAGGTGTGTAGCAACCTGAAGATTTCAATGGCCTGGCTGTGGTATGGCGTGCAAAATGGTTTCGAAACTTGCGGTCACATATTGCATCTGGGTTTTTAAGAAAGTGTGCACGATGCATGCTATCCGATTGCTTGTTCTCATGTTGTGACTGTGTAGGGCAAATTGAGAAACCACATGCTTTGGGCTTAATTGTTTTACGGTTGATCTTTGACTAGTTTAGTTACTCGTTCGTGAGGGTTCCGTTTGTTGTGCTTTACCAAACCATTTGTACATTCTGTGTTATAAATAATTGACTTCCATTCTCTACATTCTTTCTAAATATCACGTCCGAGTTAAAAGTATCTTGAAGACGAGAATTATTGCATCATACAGTAAAGTACCGATGAATAATGCAAAGATCTCCTACAATTATGGAGCGCGGTTTCGTTAGGATTCACCTACGTTCGATCGCTTCCAATGTTGGCGACAAGGGCTGAGGCTTCCTTGTTATCGGGCGATTGCTCTACAACTCTTCTTACTTTATAAACCCACTTCCTCTTGATCGGAAACTCCATATTTTTGTTTAAGTTTAATTCATGTAGCCAACAGTACCGCTAGTAGTTTAACCTACAAGCAGCAGCAAGGCATTCTTCAACTACTGACAGTGAGTTGAACATGTATACCGTTACCTCAGGTTTGGTCGCTTGCTGAAATTCTTTTAAGAGTGTACCGTTGGATACTGAACGTTTAACTAACTAGTGAGATAGTTTTCAGCTGGATACTTGACATTTACCATATGGTGAGCATTCTGTTCTTGTTGGATCAAACATTCTCCTTCCACATGCTGTCTAGGAGCTCTCTGATATCTTGGAAGTGCCGTCACTGCTGTTTCCGGATGGTCTGGCGATATAAATGATAGCCAGTCTGGGGGTATTGTAGATTTTTCAAAGAGTCCTGAGCGAGTTTTGGATGTGGTCACAAATTTGGATGCTACCAACGATATATGATCCTAATTAGATGTATGCGCTAGAAGAAACGGGCATTCTTGCACTGAGGCATTATAGTCTCCAGATGTGTCATCCTGCAAGTGATATGCCAAGCATAATTTTTGCTGCGTTCGTTGGGTCGCATCTTGAGCGCTATGATATCGTTGGAGGGGGTTTAGCACGGTTGGGAATAACTGTCATACTTACAGAAAGCACATAGGCGTAAGATAATTTTACTACTTTAAAGACGACTACAGAGTCACATGACTTTTATCTACGGTAGGATAACCACTCACCTTTCACCATTTCCGGCAATTAATGCACGCATTCAGGGCTGTGGACTCGAAATATCTAGCTCCAGTCGGTTTGGCTGATTTAGCAACTAGCTGGGGTCGGTTATCCCAAATGAACTCACTGGATACAGGGTATCACACCTACAGTAGAGTGTGAAACGAATAAACATTATTAACAAGCCACAAGCAGTAAAACGCAATAATTATTCACAACAAATCCCACCAGACTGAAAAAGTTTCATCTTGAGAGACTGAGAAGTTCCAGCAAATCCGGTTCTTGTAGTATGCTAAAATGGATGTTGGCGCAGATGGATTATGATGACGCTAACCAGGTGAAGGCAGGAGGCAAAGCGGGTATGGAAAAAGAAATGTGCTGTTTAAACCACCTGCTAGTCAGTCCGTAGGTACAATAAATATTGTAGGATCGAGCGAACCGACGATAACCGGTTGAGAATAAAACTGTGATTAGACAAACAGTATATTGTTGACTTACGAAGTCAACGGGAGAATAAGCGGATACAAATACGAAGCGATAACGGAGCGAAGCGACAAGCGTGCACGCAGCGGGGTCGTACGTTTGAGTGCGCGAGGGACTTGTCGGCATCTCTACTCGTTCAAACAAATGTTTAAGTACACACAAAAGTAGGAAACAGAGAGTATAAATGGCACTCGTAGCTCCAACATAACTGACAATAACCTATAGGGTAGCTACAATATAACAGACAGAGAAGCGGTGTGTAGACTAACAATGTGACAGGCTTTACACACTGCTCTTCGGGGTCACAGCAAGCGTTAAAAACCGAGAGCAATTACCAGTCAAACTGCGTCTTATAGAAATGAAAATCCAACAACGCTTTGAAAAGATATCAGAAGGGCAGCTAATGACACCAGAAGTCAAATCTTTTCTGTAGTTGATAAACCTAGACGGGAAGAACATTTGTCCAAGGAAGTTTTGGAGATGCTGCTTGCACAGCTTCTTCTCACGTCACCGTCAATCGTTATCAGGCATTACGATCAATAGCTGCTGTGCGAATACTACATTAAACTAGGGTTATATGAGAATTAAAACACTGTCGAGTCCTAAACATTCACATGGATACGAATCAGGGATTTCAAACAGAGATTTGTACATGATATTTCTGAGCCCGCTGTAACTAGTCTGATAACCGCACGCTAGACATGCTCAAAAGCGACCGCATTTTTCTTCCAACAACTAAGCGAGAACAGACTGGCATACTAAAGTAGCTTCCTAATGTGAATCCCGTAATTCGTTAGTTATACCGAATTGCAGAAAAATTTCCGTTTAACTCAGAAGTTGCAAAACACTTTTATGCAGTCAACACATTTGCCATGAAGTTTTCGGGTTTTTGAACCCACACTGCTATAAGTGCTCTGTAGGCGCCTGCAGAAGTTGACTGAGATCCAGTTGGATGAACTGAAGACGGGAATTTTCTTTTCTTAGTGCGCCATTCATCGCAAGAAAACTATTTTGGAGGGTGCAATGCTCAAGTAATCGGCCAGAAACCAGAAGTGCATTCGACGCTCTGAACTTTTACTTTGCTTTTGTTTCGTAGACCTAATAGGATAATGGGTGCCCTCCCTGGGGTTGCAGCCACCAAGAAGGCAGTTGCCCTGTCAACTGCGCAGATAGAGGAGGCAACAGCTAACATGAAAGAGAAAGACAGTTCTCAGAGATAGGAGAGTTGTTTTATGGGATCGATTCCTCTCAACATCTTCTCCAACCGAGATTGCCAATCTGGTCCTAACCAGTAAACACGTGGCCGATTCGGCCAAGTTGGCCAAGAGTGGGTCAGGTATTGGCCTGTCTTCTCCACTCCACTGACCAACCAAAGATAAGAAACTATGTCGAATGGCACGTTATCATGGGACTATATTTGTGGTTGAATGATGGTTATGAATAGTCTAAGAATGGCATTTTCTACTGCAATCGATAGATGTTTGACTACGGAATAGGTGGTTATCAATTGAGGGTAAATTTTGTTCATCCAGGCTAGTTCGATAGCTCTGGGTCATTTGATTGTCACGTACCTCTGGTTTGGTCGGTTTTCACACTATTGTTTTTTTGTGACGTTTTGCGGATAATCTTAGATAACAATATATCATGTCACTCTGAATGTTTGTGTGATATAACCTACTTTTATTGTTGAGTGAAGACATGTTACAATTCACCTGAAGACTGAATTTCACCTAGATGTTTGAATTTTTGTTCTTTATACTCCCTGAAGCCAACTGGCTAATAAACCTTTGATGCACCATGAGTTCCGGGCGAAG
>LUCH01006429.1:4780-16797 GCA_013368495.1 Paragonimus heterotremus
ATATGCCAGCCGACTCGACAACGTAAGCGGATTCCATGTATACTGTCGGTGGTGCGACTGATCATAGTCTATCGATAAGACCTATCTGTCTATTCCAAATGATAGAAGGACCCATCTTACTAAAAGGGCTCTTCACATTTTTCATACAGACCGTGATGAATAAGATGAGGAACCTACTGCGCTTCGCACGTTCAGAGTGCAAAATATGACCTCTCACTTCTACGTTCTGTATTGCAAACGATCCACTTGAAATTGTGGACACTATCACCATCTCGTCAGCTTGTAATATTGCTGACGGGATATCGGCGACGGTGGCGAAGGCACAAGTTGCCTTTGTCAAACTGCCTCATCTGTGGCGTCGGAAAGTCGTTCGGTTGTCACTACGAGGAAAGGTATATAATGTTTGTGTTTGTTCTAGTTTGCTCTATGTTTCAGAAACATGGCTTGTTTACAATGACGTTTCTGTTCAACTGAGTGTTTGGTCATGAATAAACTTCATTGATTTATGTTCCACATATAATTGGTATGTCGACTATGAGTCTCAAATACACTTTGTAGTATTAACGGTTCAAATTTACGTATAACTATTGGATACAAATAGTGCGGAAAAATACGGAAAAATGTTTCTATGAATACGTGATCTCGTCGAGATTGTGAAGTAAATGCCAACAGAAATATAAATAGGTATTGGACTTGATCAATAAGTTTTACTTCATTCGTCGAAATCAACCGCAGATTCCCGGTTAACTTTCTGCAAAGGTTCGATGCTTCTCTGTACGACTTTTCCAAATAAACGTAAAGTACACATCGTTCATTGGTGCAATGCAAGTCTGTAAGTATACGTGAGAAGAAATTGTTTCACGTTATCAACAGGAGTACACAATGATTGTTATGGATCCATTAAAGCCATCTAGCTGAAGACTCAAATCAAATATAAAGCATAACGAAACATTTTTATGGTTACTGTTAGGCTTCGTTCGTCAGTACATTTAACATGGCCTTACCTGGTGCACAATCGGCATTCATAGCAACGATAAGTTCTGCTGCTTGAGGTATTTTTTTCCCGCCAAAATTTCGAACATACGTCGTTATCGCATGCATTGTGTTCGTCCATAGTCTTTGACGTCTTATGAGATCTCTCCTATTCTCAAATGAATTTGTTCAATGGTCCCAGTCTTACATTTTCCAAACGCTGTAAACATTACAGCAAAACATTACTGCAAAATATGAAATACATTACCTTCACTCGCTGCGTTCATTTAAGTTAAATGGTGACTGTTCATCAACCACTACACTACCGATCTACTAACGCCAGTATCCACATTCCTCCCTATGTGTGTTACCCGGTTGCTGTGTTCTCATGCCATTTGACGGCAATTCCTAAATTCACTCGACTCATGCATAGTATATGTGCGTGTTTAGAAAACCAAATTAAAACACCTATTTGGATAGTCTTGTTACCATCATTTTTGTAGGTCGGTTAGCCAAACACAAGATACAAACTCTGCGAAGTCGTACTTACATTTATTTTGTTGTTAGGTTTATTTTATGATGCGATGCCCGTCTTTCGACTCTGCGATTCATGTGCAATGTCGGTTCAACCAGCTCGTTGATTTAAGCTGTTCTCATTTCTTGTATTAGGTTCGCCTTCCACTCCAAGTTATACACACACAAACCATACTCTTCTGGGTTTATATGCCTCTTATTTCTGCATTAATATCGTCCTATTATTATTATTATTATCATCACCGTATTCTATCTTCTGTTACCGTTGTGAGAGTTTCTGACAATTATACAGATCTATGGGCTTTTCCAGTTACATTACAACTTATCACAGAAACTTAACTTCGCAATATCTGCATTAATTATGAGATTGAACTTCTGTGCCTCGGTGTTCTCTATGGCCCCAGGTTTTCTGTTGTTGGTCACTTCCATTAACTCATCAGGCTGTACGTAATTTTTAGCTGGTTTATGGTAGTTGGAGAAATCCATCTCCCTATTTTATTCAACTTTTTCAAAACAAAATGCAACTTTTCACCTGTGAAAGTGACTTGACTTCATTCACAACTCACCGTAAACACTTTCCCGATGTTCAATGGGCTTTTCTCGCAATAGAGCTTGCAGTACGTTACCGCACTGTAGACCTGCGAAAACAAACAACCAGGTATTTTGGTCACATTTTCAACCACTAACAGCATCGAGGCGATATCACTAACAAAACAGTCTAGTAAGAAACCAGGACGAGCATCGAATAAGAGCGTTTAAAGTGATGGTGATGATGATGATCCCCAATTTCTCCAACCGGACTAAAAGGGTAGTTACGCGGAAAATGGATGGCTCAATACAGCCTTTCGTTGTTCGCCGTCAGACCAACACTTGGCAGTGGATTTCTTCCTTGTTTGAATTCATCAAGTAGAGACAGCCGGACCCGACAACCTTCTGGTCAAGAACTAAAGTCTGTATTCACTAGAACATCGTTTGAGTCGGTGAAGTTACTGTAGACCAACCATCTCTACCTGAGCCCAGCCGGTTTGTATGGAATGTGCTTCGCACCTTCAAACTGCAAAGTGCTGCTTCAAGACAGGAATTCTCATTCCTACTTTCTTCGTTGCAGATAACCCATTCGAGATTGTGGTCACCTTCTCATACTTGGGTAGCACTATCTCGTCGGCTTGTAATGTTGCTGACGAGATATGAGCGACGGTAGCGAAGGCACCGGTCGCCTTTGTCAAACTGCCTCGTCTGTGGCGTCGAAAAGTCGTTCGGTTATCACTACGAGGAAAGGTATATAATGTTTGTATACGTCCTATTTTGCTCCATGGTCTGGAAACGTGGCTTGTTTACAACGAAAATGCCAACATACTTGCCGTGTTTGACCATCGCTGTCTCCGCTAATCGGCCCACATTAAGTGGACTGATCGCGTGAGCAACACAGCCGTTCGCCAGCGCGTATTCTGGGACGCTCGGGATTCGCGATCAATTGACCAACTACTCACGTTGCACAGCCTGCGATGATTAGATCACGTACTCCACATGCCATCTGATCGTTTACCGTACCGGACGTTGTGTACTGAATCTACCAACAGTTGGGTGGAACCGCGTGGTGGTCAAGTATAAACGTGGTCAGGAAACATGAAGGTTTTGAGTATGCTATTGAATAAAGTGGGTATGTGTCGCCTGCCTAGCTAGGGTCCTCGTGATCACTGAAACCACTGGTTAGAGACGCTACCCGAGATGGTGGTGTGTCTCAGTTAATGGCGGGTCTACATTCATACCATTCAGTGCATCCAGTGTCCCGAGGACTTTCATTTAAGCACAACCTAACTATGGACATGAGTGTAATCGTCATATTATCTGCATAAAATATATAAATTGGATGAACGAAAATTAAGGTCACCATGTGCGCATCAGAGTTGCACTAATCGCTTTGTTTTTGCATCTATTAATTAAAATATCTGCTGTGCAATTTACGGTGTCGTAAGTTGACAATACTATTTTTAAATTCACTTACCGGAACAGGTGCAGATGATCGTAAGCAACAATATGCATGCAATCGTCACTTTTTGACCCCGAAGAAGTGCTGTGCAGTTTCCTCTGTATGGATCAGATAAACAAATTATTTGACCGTTTGGAGTAAATAAATGTGATAGATTTGATACGCTAGAGCAGACCCAGTTGTGAAATGTGTCAATTATGCAAAGAGTTTTCTTCAGTAAATCTCGTCTTGTTTAGGTAATTACATGAAGTATATGCGATTAATTCATAGAACAGGAAACAAGTCACACAGTTCAGTAAATTTCTCACAGGACGGTCCAGATCATGACTTAGTGGAGGAAGATGATGATGTTGGTGTGTGTCGGGGTGGGGGGTAGATCATGTGGTAGCCGTGACTGGTAACTTCAGATGGTGCATGATTGACTCGCGTGAAGAGTTGAAAAGTCTGTATGAGTTGCTTCTACCGACACATGCATGGTTCACAGAGTCTGGTGACGATGGTCTCAGCTGCTGGAATGGATTTGGCGGATCCTGTGAGTGATTCAGTACTCTTCGTTTGGTCTGATTCGATGGTCAGGATGAAGCAAAGTATATTTGAAAAATGCTCATTGAAAACAGATGCCCCGAGAGATTCATGGATAAAAATTTGCATTCCATTACAAAGCGTGAACTCAGTCATACATATAGTAAAAATGAGGTTAGCAATTAGTTGATTTGGCATAGACCTTCGAACGCAGTTGAAGTTACCTGTCCTGCGGCAAGACTTATCGCAGTTAGTGCTGATGGCACTCCCTGAGGACAGTTCGCCTGGGTTCTGTTCCTCTTTTTGTACCCACTCTGCCATCTGCTCTTGTTAACCTGAATATGTTTGATGAACCACGGGACGGCTTTCCAATGGCTAAATTAAGGTCATTTCAAACACAATGGTTCCCATATGATTGACATCAGTCCTCGACCCAAACCAGACGAGGCGTTCCAAATTGTTCCCAAGGTTCTCCAAGCTCGCCATAGATCGGCTAGGATGTGGCTGTTATCAACACCTATGTGAGTAGAGGGCATTTGTACAGATTCTTTACCTCTCCCGCCATATAATCCAAAACGAATTGAAAGTGAGTCAATCATGAACCATCTGAAGCTACCAGTCATGGCTACCACATGATCTACCCCCCACCCCGACACACACCAACATCATCACCTTCCTCCACTAAGTCATGATCTGGACCGTTCTGTGAGAAATTTAATGAACTGTGTGACTTGTTTTTGTCCTATGAATTAATCGCGTATATTTCATGTATTTATTCAAACAAGACGAGACTTACTGAAAACAAGTTTGCACGCTTAACTTTTCACGAAATGTATGAGAACTTGGGGAATATATAAATCTGTTTATTGTTTCAAGCAGTGCATCAAACTCGGGCTTGACATATACAAACAAAGGCAGTTAGCTGTAGACCAATCACTAAGTATCATATTTTTTTCCGCGGTTGGAGACGTTAAGAAGAATTATGATTACCCGGGCCCCGTGGCCTGAATTTTATGTTGTTTGACTAGGTTTTTTTAATGTGCTATTACTGAAACAAAAAACGAAAGACTTGATGAACCTAAAGCCGTCTTACAGCTGAGGCGTTGCTATCAGCTACAACTTGCTTTTCTGCTTTCAAGAATGTAAGCCGATTCTATAATACAGGTTGTTTTTTTACGGTGGTTGAATTACAGTTACTCATCAGTATTGTTATTAATGGTGATGTTGAAGAAGCTGCCCTTGAGTTGTTTACCACCTAGCTCACTTTTTGATGACGTTCTGTAGAAGTGTCATCTACGTTAAGTTTATCGCGAATGTGTTCACCTTTGTTCTTGTAAGTCTTCTACTTGCTTTATAGAACATTGTACATATTTTCATATTTAGCATTACTTTTAAATACATCCTCATCATCATAAACACCAATACACCAGTGGTTCAAACTGATACTTAACTGCCACACAATCACGAAGGAGAAAAACCCTATATAGGGAGAGTTAAGAAGGAAATAGGGGGAGGGGACAGGGACCTAATTACTAAAAATAGCTACGTCTGTATTCCAAAATTCAACATCAAGAGTGCCTACACCTTGCAAACAAACAACCAGGCGGTAAGTGGAATTGAAGCGTCATCATCAGGACAGCTTCCTTACGGCTTTCACTGCTTCGCGTCATTGAATGCACTCATTTAACAGATAACTCGGACAATCAACGACAACATTCAGGCCACTGAGCTCGAATAGCCGCCATCTCACCTAACTTCTCAAGCCACCCACTCTATGAGTTGCGGGGTTCCCAGCCCGAGAGACGAACCAGATCTCCAATGACCAACCTCTTCGTGAACGATCTCATTTGTCTACGCCAGGTCATCATCTGTCCATCTCGCACCTTCCGCCAGTGGGCCGCGGCGTCAGCAAACAGTGTTCGATGTGGCAGGTGACTAGCTGGCCTCCTTAGTACATGACCTAACTGTGTGTGTCTGTGTTGATGTAAGGATTGAACGTAAGAACTCGTTTGACAATCAGTGCCAAACACCCGCTACCTAACCTCCGCGTTGGTGTCACCGGATGCGAGCGACTGAACGCAGAGATCGGTGGTCAAATATCTGAATACGGTTCGCGTCCTGTCACCTGAGCGGCCAGGTTTCGCTGCCATGAAGTAATACAATCCTCACTTTTACCTTATATGCATAATCTTTATGCATCAAAAAGGTGCCTGTTTGTCGCCACGGATGTCCGGGATTAGCGAACACTGCCTTAACCTTAGATATACGCGCTCCCACTTCATTCCCAGCACCTCCGCCATCGGTGATGCAGCTTCCCAAGTACACAAACTGGTCAACAGCCTCCATGACTTCATTATCCAACACTAAATTTATGTGATCACAACAATCTTGCGGAAGCATTTTGCATTTTGGGGCTGCAATGCGCATTGCAAAGTATTTGGCAGAACGCGAAATAGCGTCTTGCATTGTTTGTGTGCTATTTGAAAAGTGTCAAACAACAACACCTTGTAAGCATAATCAAGATTACTCAGTCTTCCACCAGGTAGGAAATCCACACCGGCATCTTGTGATAGTGTCGGAGGCAATCAGCCATAATTTCGTCTATGACAAAATTAAGCAAGTATGATGAAAGCAGCCAGTTTTGACGTACGCCGCTCCTGGTGCTGAAGCTGTCTGACAGTTTACTGTAAACCCTAATCTGAGTTGAAGTATAGGAATAAAGCGCCGACAGTATGTTCACACACGTGGTCCGTACATTTGTGCATCTAAGCGACTCTAAGAGTGTACATCGATCCACCGAACCGAACGCATCCTTATAGTCGAGGAATATGGCGATTGTTGACCGGCGGTACACATGACACTGCTCCAAAATTTGACAAAGAGTAAAAATGTGATCTATACAGCCTCGCCCAAGGCGAAGCCCTGCCTATTCTTCCCTAATGTTCGCCTGCCGAACTGCAGTGAGTCGACGAAGTATAACGGATGTAAGAACTCCACTAATTACTGGGGTCAAGTTAATCCTCCTATAGTCTTCGCGGGGTCCGCTGATACCTTTCTTGAATATGGGAACTATTATCGACTGATCCCAGCACGGAGGGATGGTCTCCGTCGGCCACACAAGTTGGAACAGCTGCGTGAGAATTTCTACTAACATCTTCCCACTCTTCTGAAAACTGCCGCACGAGGTCATCTGGACCAGCAGCTCTGTTTCGATTGAGAGCCGAAATGAAATTGTGAACCTCAGTCTCAGTGGGTGGTTTTAAATCTACCGACCAGGGTGCTACATCACAAGTTTGTGGTGGTAACACAGTAGAAGCAGAAGGCCAGCTAAATTGACCCTCAAAGTGTTCCGTCCAACGCTCTAACCTTCCGGACTTATCATAGATGAGTGTTCCATCTGCCCCGCTGATAGCTTCACTGACAGACCTGGGACAGCCTGGGACCAATAGCACGGATCAGTCTAAAGAGTTTGCCGGTGTTCTCTTACGAAAAAGCGGTCTCTATTTCCTTGACTTTTTCCACCAACCAAGTCTCACGATCAGCCTTTAGACTACGTTTCAGTTTCTTACAGATATCTCTTCTAGACTTGTTATGTGAACTACCAGGAGGAATCTTCCGTCTGGCTTCTAACAACTCCAGGGATTTCTCTGAGATCCAATGTTTGTTAACCTTATGTGTCCCTGTGCCGCATGCTACAGTACCTGATTTCTGAATGGCCTGTAAGATATGAATCCAGCAGCTACTAGGATCTTCGGAGCGCGTACTACTAAGATAGCTTTCTAAGCTGGTTTGGTACTTATGCTTTCCCGATGGTGAAGCCATTTTCTCAACAGCTAATCGTTGTTGTCGATGGGGTTGTCGCCCAGTAAGAACAAAACGACAACATACCATCGCGTGATCTGAATCCAAGCATGTGCTCCAATAACAACGGCAATCGTGAATGGAACCACGCCACTCACAACTAACAGCTATGTGGTCTATCTGAGACGAGACCAGATTCGGAGAAAGAGGATGTCAAGTATGACGCTAACTCGCACGATGCCTAAAACTAGTGCTGACTAACAATAGCTTGTGCTCAGCACACAGCTGTAACAGTCACCCACCACTACCTGAGCGATGTGACGCTATCCCAAACTTACCACCTAAAGGAGCTTCAGCTTCACTAAGGTGACCGATCTGGGTGTTCATGTCCCCTGCAAGAATGACTATATCAGAACCATATGTCGACCGAAGGAGAGCGGCTAGTCTACACCGGTTGTCCTTGTACGAAATGAACACTACTCGGTTGAATTGATTCGACTTAATAATACACTTTTGGTGCGTGCGTCTCGTCTCCTTGTTGCTCCTGTTTAGGCTAGATCGGGATTACCTATAGTGAGTCATTCGACGACTGCATTTTGAACTGACTAGTCGCGTTTATACCTTTGTATATAGCTAGTCTCTTACAGTCTATACTGAACCTCTATACACTGTCAGATTTACTAGTAAATTCATCAGACAATCTTAACTGTTTTACACATGACAATTTTTAGCACTTCATGACCTTGAATACTTCTCTCCTATACATTGGTGACACATTTGACATCATTCGTGTAACCGTGTCGGGAAAATGATTCTACTTACTCATGTTTCAACATCGGAGATTTATAAGATTAGCGGCATATTGCAACTTGCTACTACCTACCTCATGAGTTTGATGATGGACAGTTTTAAAGGCCTTTGTCATGTGACATGTATCGATTATAACAGATCAATTAAGTATATCGGGCAGCCATAACGGATTTGAATTCCCGGTTTTTACGGCTGAAATACCGATTAGCAGAATTGTATTTGGACTGGATCTTAAGACGAGTGCTTGTGGTTGAAACATTGGTGATTTTTTGCCATCGAGTTGATTTCTTCGATTCCTACATCGGGCTTTCAATCAGTAGGGGTCGTTCATCTATGATTTTTAGTTCGGAGTTCGGCATTTATCAGGCGGGGATCACGTGGCTATTCACAACTTTAGTCGAAATGCTATTTAGATGGCGTAATTGACCCTTCCTTCGTTTTCATATCAACGTTATCGAATTCTCTTCTTTTATACTACTTGTTATTTTCATTTACTATTGCTTATTCGTTTATTTGGCTTATGCACGGTAGTTTAAAACAACCGTATTGATAACGTGCTTATTGGTTGTAACTAACTGTTTTAAACGTTTCATTAATTCCAACAATGAAAGAAAACGGCAGTCCTGATCCGAATTCACTTTTCATAGCTTCCCCAATTTTCGACCTTTATATCTGTGGTAACTAATTGTGTTAGTTTGTTGATGAGAAGTCTTTAGCCGAAGTCTTTTACATGAAACGCATCTAATTAGGCTCGAGAATTCTGGAGTGTTTTCCACGATCTCTACACTTTGTATAGTTTTATATGAATCCACAACATTGGGTTTATGGTTCAGGAAACTGTTACAATCGCCGTCACATTTTCTCTTTCCTTCTTTTAGACAAACAAGTATTGTATATACGTTCTTCTGACGAACGTTGAGCGAAACACCTATAACCAACATTAAGGAATATCAGAACCAAACTGTTGATTACATGGTGCTACTACTTCAAACAGCATGACCAATTGCAATAAACGGACTTCAATTTGTTCGCATTCGCGGAGTAAAGTACAACATTTAGTCACTAGGGTCCGTCAAGGTTCAAAATGTGCAACGACAGACGTAAGCACAATCAACCAACAGGGCAAACACAAACCGACAAAGTGCAATAGAAACAGGCTGACGTGTAAGTGTATACTTGTGCTTTGGGCAGACCGATTGGTTGATAGCAGTTTTCACGGTAGCCAGTAGGAAAACCGTATTCATATGAGTAGGGGAGTCAGCGAGTGACGGACAACGGCGGACGTGTCGGCATGAATGGAAATCAATAACCAAGGGGAGCGAATTCAAGAGTTCGGCAGTTTGGATGTGGGCTATGGGCATGACAATGTATGGATGCGACGTATTTTCATCCAGTGATTTTGGTTATCACTAAGCTCACAACACGACAAACACGCCTACCGATTTTCCTCGACAGAATAGTGTAAATAAACACTTGTCTCGCCGTCTACGCATTTATAGCTTTTGCTGACGGTCCTGCCAAATACTGTCCGGTGCGGTAAACTCTGAGTTGGCACAAAGAGTACCTGATCAGCCCTAACAAATTGCGTTCTATCTGTTTATCCGATTTATCGGGTACCTGGTGTTCTTTCATATATTCGCAGGTCAGTAATTGAATTCCTCACGCTGTCATCCCACTTGTTGTGAGCTAACCGACGGACAGAACAATGGCCCAACCTGCAATTCCGTTTGCATTCGCATCAAAAACAGACTATCTTTCTAACCATGGTACGAGAGTGCCGACAACGATTGTGGGTCGTTTTTCCAACATCATTTGTATTTTTTACTTGTTCTCCTAGCCCATCTGAATCCCAGCATCATAACTCGGCTTGGAGTCACTACACGTTTGATGTATGGGAATCAGTCAAGTGCTGTGATCGTGGAATGCCCCAACACATTAAAAATCCAGTGTCTTCAAGCACTCGCTGGAGACTTTCCTACTGAATGTAACTCCAATTTTCTGTCGCCATTAAACGATTAAATTCATAAAATCCACAGCTGAAGATAAATCTTTAGGATCGAAGGCTATCCTCAAATTAAGGAATGAAGAACTGTTTATTGTGTCCGACTAGGGGGTCCATTTTGGTAGGTGTACCACACACTTTCTTGATTGGCACTTCACTGTTTTAGCCTGTTTTTATTGTTTGGTATTTTATGAAGCACTGTAGACCCTTCTATCTATCACGGTGCTGAATGGTTGTTTTTGTTTCTTTAAGACTAACTGTATCATGTTTCGGTTTCTGCTTTCTATGAGATAGCATGAAAATTTCTTGAAACTCTCAGTTGTTCAATGATTGCTTGAAATCTAGTCACCACAAAAAAATTTAGTCATACGAAAATGCAAACATAGTTGACGGCACCCACTTCCGGATTAGTCTGTCATAGTGTCTAAAAGCAAGAGACGTTTGTGTATAACCGTCCACGCAAGTGGTTTACTCCACACAGCTTGCGATTCCACTCGCATACTATGTATCCACTGTTAACCCGAACGAATAAGAACAGGAAACACGTGAGTGAGACTTTTGTGTCCAGCTGGCCGATGCTGGTTAGCCAACCTCTATCTCTCAGGGACTGGTAAGCAATATACTGAAAATATACAGCAACAAATAGTTCATTGTAGAAGTATATATATCACAAATTTAACAGGATGAGAAGTAGAGACAAAAATTTGAAGTTAGACCTGAAAGCAAAAAGGACATTCATTATCAACAACGTTGAAGAAGAAGAAAGATAAAAACCATAATCTGAACCTAGCGTGTTCATTGTCTCTTCACCGATTTTGTGCTATGGGTATGTTGATGGCCTACTAGAGAGCCAGTGCATTCGCGGCTTCACACTTCGCAACATCATATAGTCATGTCACCACGACTTTTGGTATCGATGGGTCCTCTGTGTGCCGGGCGCCTCAATTCATGGTTGAGCGATTGTTGCCCGTTGAACCTTCGGACACCCTTCCTGACCGTATTCTTTTGGAGATCCCGTTTAAGATCTAAAGTTGATATCACAACGCGAGAGAATCATCTGGATAACATCCTAGTATCTCCGTTTTTGACGATCAAGATTTCGCTGACCTGATTTCACCTGTCCGTACAACAGCTATTGTGGAATACGGTCATCGCTCATCCGACGGACGTCACCCATCCAACGAAGCTGATTCAATATCAGCATGGCTTCCAGCCCGTTCATGTCCGCTCGCCGCAGTACCCTAGTGTTCAGAACCATGTCCGACCACCGAATACCCAAGATGCGTCTTAGACATTGCAAATAAAATTGGCCCAGATAGCGCACATTACGCTGATACACTGTCTACGTATCACCGCCGTACAGCAGCATAGACAGCATCATTGAGC
>LUCH01006430.1:7639-30523 GCA_013368495.1 Paragonimus heterotremus
CTCCAACGTCTGAACAAAGCGCTTTTGTGTGCAGAAAGGTGGATTTCTCAATCGAATTCCAATCGCTTCGGCTGTGGCTAAAATTCGGCATCTGATAACTTTTGAGTGACTGGCATTGACTCGATAAATCGGACGGAAACAGGAGTCCAGGTTGACACTATGACCTATATCAACGAGGTGTGAAACAATCGCGCTCGTAATTGTCTTGGTGACTCCGCTGCTGATCCAGGCTGGATGGTGCTCACGGATACGTTCAGATAAGCGCCTGGTCGTGCGACCTACCTAACTGAAGTTAGAAACCAATGAAGGTGTACGTCAGCTGACCATCTATGGCGAAGTACCGTGTAAGATTGCTGCAGCCACAAATTATTTCGGGGCCACTTTGAATCAACTGAAAAGTGACCAATTATTACGGCCCAACAACCATCCATTCTCCGTCTCTCCTGAAGTCAGCCTGATGCAGTGGATAGTGCCAAGACCCCCGGACGCCGTCGAACCGGTACTGATGCGTCTCAGAAAACACGGGGCCGACAAGACTATCACGGATGAAGCTTAGCTGAAGTCGGTCGCGTTTGTTGAACGGGACTAAACTCTAGCTTCTAGTTTGCAGCATTACATTATTTTACTTTGGAATCCTGCCCATATTTTGATTATTTTGTGTACAGTTTGTTTTATTTAAGTGTCCAATTGGATGTCAGGCTAGTGTTGACGAAATCCTACGGAGTGCAGCGGAATTTCATCAAATGGGGGTAATCGTCTCCACACACGGTAATCCAACGAAACTCTTTCATAAACCTAAGCCCGATCATTCACGCAAGAAAATAACACATGATGTGGTCACACAAGTCGGGGCAATATATTTTATGGAAGAAGAGCTACTGGTTTCATCTCAAGCAGTTGCTCCCGGTTGCCCACAAGCTGGTGGCAAGCAAACGTACGCCAGACCTGATAGCTAGGGAGAAATTGCCAGTTTTAACAGCCACTCATTCAATCAACTTACAACACGGGGACCATGCCAGTGAAGTAGACGTGCCTCGATGGATTCCAAGTGGACTGGACTTGAAAGGCGACTCACAGTCTGGGTCGTTATCGGAACAAGTCAGTCCTGATGTAAAACGGATTCAACCCATAACGTATAACATTTGTTTGAGGGTACGTGAAGGTCCACTGACCCGACTTTTGTTTCTGGTTTTGTACGGACTCTATATGCGAGTCATGAAGCAGACCGATTTTATTCAGTCGGCTCAAATAGCCAATTTACCGATAACAGCGGGGATGTACAAGACATTTCAGCATGATGCGAATACGTACGCAGTAAGACGCCGTTTAACGGCGATTGAGAAGCGATTTGATGTACGGATTACTTTGGGAGACCGTGAGCCTCTGCTACCAGTAGAAAAAAATTACACTTCCGACTTCGCGAGTTCTGCGTTCTGTCTGCGTTCACGGTCGGTGGCGTGCAAGTTTTTGGGAGAGTTAGAATTCAGCGGAATTAACCATTTAGTTCGGCAAATTTATTTATCTGTCGTTGAAAACATCTTGGCTGTGGCATCGAGATTACTTGAGAGACACGTCAGACAGCATCAGTGGAAATCTTTATTTGGTGTGGTGGAACACTAAACCAACTTACCTCTACGAACTATTGTGAGTTGTTTGTTTTCCTTTTCATTATACTTTGCCCTCATATTCACACCACAGTTCCACATACTGTTTGATCCACTACGTCATAATGATGACGTAATCGTACCAAAACGTTGTTTCCGCGTGTGCCGATGACGTGTGTGACCTCACACAAACTAGCTATCTGTTTTTATTCGTTTCACCCTGACAACTCTGTTTCATATAAATTGTTATGTAATTAGCCTGATGATGAATAACCGAAAACGAGCTTGTTCGCTACACTGTTGTTTTCCGAATTTTTTAGTTTTCCCAGGTTAAACAACAGAAGAAGTCGTTTTACGTGATTTCACTATAAGTTTTGTTGGAAATCTGAAAAAAGCCTTTTAATCATTAAAAGTAAACCATTGGCTCACGTTCGGTTTCTAGCATCCTCAAATATTTGCGGAAATATAATCAGATTGAACAACCAACTTGTGTAGATTTACTTTTCATGAGTGAATGTTTTGCCTGCTAATGGTGCGTGTTACTGATATTGTTTCAGTATCCATCTTAAGCCACTAGTAAAATAGCATTCGCTTTTCACTAAAAGCCATGTTTTGAACAGTTAAATAAAGAGAACTGTTGAGAAAACAGTGGAACAAATCGACAATTTCTGTGAAAGTAGCACTTTTGAAGAAGTTCATCTGAACAAGCTACCTAAATTACGCTCTTATGGTTCTCACATATATGCAATCGTGACAAGATATCGCTTGCGTAAGTACTCACACTCAGATGTCCGTTGATACGAATATCCAACCTAACCGACGTGTTTGCAGTGTTATACGGTCAGAATGCTATAATTTATGTAAATAGTACGGATAGACGAATTAAATTTTGGATTAAGCCGAAGGGGCATTCTTACTCTTATGCATCAATTTGGTGAGCTGAAGGTGAAAACTTGCATCGCAACTCTGATTGAAGTTGATTTAATGCAAAATTGGCTGCTGAACGGCAACCTCTTACAATGTGAGATGTTTGCATTCATGCGAAACACATAGGCGAGAGAGTGAATATAGCTGATCAAGTCACCTTCGAAACTGAGCATTCAAGGTGGCCGGAATATGAACCCAAACTCGTGTTAAGTTGACTGTAGCGGATGACAAATAATGGAAGAATGTATGTATAGTTGATAACAATTTAGAGTTAGTTGACAAATTATGAATTTTCATAGGATTTCAGACATGTGTACCCAAAAGTAGCCTACCAGAATGGAACGGAAAACCGATTTGCATACCGTAAGAAATATTAGCGGTAGTTTCAAGTAATATTCGAGTGAAAAGAACATGGCATAAAATAAATGGAAATGTATAATAACCATTTACACCCAAAGAAAATGACGAAATAAAATGGGGTCGTGAAGTTTCGAGTTCATTGCTTACAAACGACTAAGCAGCGTGAAGTGGGATGTGTCAAGATGCATAAGATTGTTTTATCTCGGAAAGAATTCTATTTCCGGTCGATGAATGCCGAGCTATACGCAACAAAATAGGGGGCTTTTGTAAAGATGACACGCATTCCACAGAATAGTTGTCGAATAAATAGACTGTCGAACTTTAAAAAAATCTCGTCTGTCCTGAACAGCAACGCAAAAGTATATTGCTGGGCCAAGGGGGACAGTAAACCGTTATTTCCGGAAAGTTTTTATCTTTATATCACTGTCGATTTCTGACCGATGGTTGCAAATGACGAACTGGGTTAAGAATAGAATAACATGATTTGTCTAGGATTGCTTCAGCAGGCACAGAAATGTCGACAAACAATTTGTACACCAGTTTCACTGTAAAAAGGTAGGAAAATACATTGCGCCAAAACCTTTACGAAAATAAACAACCTATCATTCCTGTGTACTGCTATTGAATGAGGGCGGAATGCAGGGTAAAAATCAAGCAGAATGAAAAATAACCGACCGTGAAAAATCACACTTTTACTTTTCTGTTTCACATGTAAAAACGGTTTAACTATGAGAGATTAACACGATATAATTTCGGTGCTGCATTTCTATTCACGGTTTCATGAACGTTTGACTGTCGCCCGTTCGGCCTATTTTTTTTACGAGTTTGTCTATGTGATTATTAAAGATAAATCTACGTGAATATGTTTTCACACATACGGGGCTCTTTACATTGTATCGTTGTTGTGCTTACTGTGAGCTCATTATAAATATTTTAAGATATTTCTTGATTATTACTCTGTATTTCAGAACTATACGTTCATAACGACAGGAAATCAGAAGCAAGAGACGACCGTTGGCTTAGGATATTCTCGAATCAGTGGCGGGTTCGCCGTATTCCATGAAATTTTTAAGCTAATCTGTGAAAGCAAATGTCCTTTTTATTCAACTTTCCCTGGATCAATCATTATACCTTTTTTGAAGAAACTGGATTCAACTGTTGTGAAAAAATCCCAGGTACATATTACTTTACGCAAAACATTTATTTCACCGTTACTGACATATAATGCAGAAATAATATCTTGTTTCATGACCGAAATTCCCAATTTTTGTTACAAAGTTTGATAACAAAACCAGTAGACTGCTATTGCATGTTTCGAGTCCGGACAAAGTTCGTTGTATGCTTACATGCACATAAAGCGGACTACTTATGTATTAGTAGGGGACAATAATAGCATCAACAAATAAAGCCAGAATGTAACAACTCGTGGTCACTGTTAACGCCGTATTCTTAGGAAAGTAATGAGTATATACAGTGTAACATCGACTGAATGCACGCCTCAATTAACCAATGCGGTTTACTGATGAGTAGTAGGGGATTTTGATTTTCATATAGATTGAACACCACCCACAATTGATCGCAGCTGTCGCATTCCCGTCGACTTTCCATTTGGCCCCTCTCGAACGGCAGAAGCGGTAGACTCTAGTTTCGCTCTCACTAATGCATCTTCTTGCCACTGCCGGGACTACAACTCCGGCCACGCTGTTCATGAGGCAACTGTGTTTACCACTGCTTCTTTTCGAAAGCGGCCGACTGGAAAGTCTATGGGAATACAAAAGCTGTGATCACTTGTGCGTGACGATCAACCTTTATGAGAGCCACACTCCCCTACTACTCACCAATAATCAAAATACCGTCCAACAATTGAATAACTTCTGTGATCTCAACTTAGAGAGAAGTCCTAGTCGAAGGGTCATAAATTGGAGTTAGCATGACAGTAACTGTGTCTTCTCTGGAGGCCAACGGGCAACCTGATCATTACTCACAGTGCAGTTTAGTTCAAGCATTTGGGTTTTCCTGTTTGAATACTTAAGGCTACACACACATGTCACATGGTTGGCAGAAAATAGGTTTTGATAGGACTGTTTCACACAGAATCTTCCGGGTACACGATCACAGTTAACCTCAATCATTTCATGTGTTTAAGCTAACTATGCTGAATAGACCACCATGCACCATTAAGAATAACCTCACTTCAGTCGTGAAAATTCTGCTGTTTCGCTTTAAATGTTTTATGACTCGATGAGTGGTTTATCCAAGTTGTAACAGTGTACTTAGAACATGTTCCGGTTTTTAAGTAGTCCAGGAAAATTGAAGAAATTTGTAATTTATATTGCTTCTATGGATAAGAGTGCTGCATACAAACAAGGTCTTTCTTTCAAGCAAAAGTTGCAACATATTTAATTCACTCGAAGGAGGTTTGTTATAATGAACTGAAAGTGGTCAACGTTTCCCTTATTTTAATCTTACAGGAATTGCAGTTATGGGGTCATTGCATGGAGTTACAAGAACACTTACTTTAGCTCTCTTGGAGAAGGTTAGACATTCTGGCAATAGTACAAGCACAAATACTGTTTAGCGCACGTCTGTGTTAATTTAGTCATGTCCAGCGTGAGATGAATTGAGCACAGGTCAACGTAGTTCTTTCGTGAGAAAGTGGTCCGAGATTAAAACCCACACCGTGACAAGGATATGCACTACTGACGAACCACAAAGAAAGACACCCTAGAGTAGAGGATTTCCTCGCGAAAGTGATTGGCCGAACAACCCATGGGAATAAATGAGTTACAAGTAATCATTAGTATGGTTTAACTTACTTAATGTGTCATGACACAGTGAGGCAGATACTTATTTGAAACTCAGCAAAAACTTTGGAATGCAGTAAACGTTTCTGGGATCCCATATATTTGTAGCCATTAATGTAAAAAACGAGGCTTGGTATGAAATATTTGCACTTACGGTTAACATTTCACAATTCAAATTATCACTACTTATGAGATTAAGGTAAAAAAAAATAGTCAGACTTATGAAATCATTCCTTCAAACAAGCTCAAGCTGTCTTCCTCACGCATGTTGGCTTGAAAGTTGGTCATAGTTCTACGGGGTTCTAAATAATTTTTCCAGTAGTTTTTGTTCTAAGTGCCCATATTGAACAAATAAAAACAATGATTCAAACAAATATTGTCAGAATTCCTTATCGTTGATCTGACATTTCCGTTTCTTCCAAGTGCACAAGACAAAATGCGACAGTATTAGAACATTCAGTTTCCGCTATCCACTTCGTAAAACCATACAGAGGAAATACGATGCGAGCTGTTAACATCCTGATTAAGTTCCATCAACCGGTTAGTGCAAAACGATGTTTAACATTTACAAAACCTGCATGTTATAAGATCGATTTCTTGGGCATTTTTGAAGTTGTTTTCCGGAGAAAATCTTTTGACAAACGACATGAACTTTGTACAGATTGCCAGCTTTAATAATGACGCTTCCAACAGAAGATTGAACAAGTCAATTGTGATTTACTGGATCGAGTTTGAAAACTTTGTGAAAAGTGCACTGTAAGCGCTAAATGAAGAACGCATCAAAACTTATCAAATTAACTGTTTCGTCAACATAAAATGCTGTTGTTTTTTGCTGTACCTTCGGAACACATTTATAATTTAGCGTCTATTCAGATGGCCAAGATTCAGTGAAATGTATTTCCCGTTGGTTTAAATCTAAAACAGTCACGTAATCGCATGTGCTGAATCATGTGCACAAATTCAGTACGAAAATCAATGATCATATTGTTAATTTCACTCGTGTACGTCTAGTCAAGGTGCTCTGGTTTCGTTCAACTTCGGTTAAGAGACCGACCGAATATCTATCGACCCTGATGCACCACTGCTCATGTCTGCATGCTGAACAGTACAAAGTCATCAAGGACCTCAGTAAACGAGCAATTCTGCCCCAGTAGAAATGACAAATGTTCTTGTGTTGCCGTAATCGTAAAATGGGACGACGTCATCAATAAAAAGGTGACAGTTTGTTATACATGTAAATTCAATATGGACGTCGTTCATGATAACGGCTTTTTTATTGAAAAGTTAATAGAGGATAACATACGAATGTTTAATTTGCTTACATTATATTACTAAGTTCCAGCGTGGAAATCCGTAACAACCATATACACAAATACCACAGACAAATTGTTCAGTAGGGCCCAAACAACATATATTACTAAGGACCATATTTTATTCAGGAATAATTTGACATACCACAAACCTGTGCACGTCAGTGGACATCCTCGAAGTGATTTGTGAACTACCGTTCCACTGTGTTCGGATCTCAGTCGATCTGAAATACAACAACTATCCAAGTCCCAAAAAGACGTGATCAGTTCATGTTGACCCTCCGTTTATCAGTATATCTCTGTGTACACCTAAAGATTTTAAACAAAGTTTATTTCCAGTCAAACTGTGACCGTGGGCAACGCAGTAGATTTTCTGAACGACCAGATTTTTACTTGCAAAAAATTCCCGTTCGGTTTGGATGCTGTGATTCAAAGATAAGATGGTTGTCTGGCTATGAATATTACTTCAAACCCCACATTCCTGGGAATTTTCGGAAGACGATTTCAGGATAGGAGCATTGGTTTAAGTCCACAATCTCTACGCATAATAACATTCTAATCAAGACTAGTCTCCTGCTTGATTTCACAGTTAGATGTGTTACACTCATTCGCACCTTAAACAACGGATATCCGGGAAAATTCTTCAATATTCATAATCAGAAACGAGCCATATGCGGCGGGGAACGAGAGAGGAAGAACAATACATCTTTTTGACTAGAATCAAACAGTGACAATCTAACCGGTGACGAGACGCACACTGAGATCGGTATTGCAACACACCGAATAAGCTGCTCAGTTATGCGTTCCGCTAAACACAAATGGGTTGATTGTTCATTCCAGTGATATACACTCAATTGACGATTATATCGTTCGCTGAATATACAAATCCAGCTGTAATTATAGTGAAGTCTACATAGGCAGAACGGACTGTTGCTTTTACCAAAGTATTGAGCAGCCTATTTACAAGAGGCAACCAAATAAAAGTTCGAAGAATGACTCGTTGATTGCAAAACCTTGACGAATCCGGACTCACTGATTGTCGGCCACACCTCAGTGACAGATGAGTTAGGCAGCCGAGAATTTATCTCATATTCTGTGGCTATACGGCTCACCTAATGTGCATAAGGATGGAATATCATTCAGGTCGATGATCGACATGTGCAAAAGCCCCTGACTTGCGAATGCAAAGTGACTGGTGGAAATTTCTTCACCATTCAAGAAAGAAAAACCCTTTTGTAGTTGGGAAAGTTATACCGAATTTGTAGACTCTTCTTCAAACGTTGATGTGACAGACAGAATGTTACCTTTAGTGTATCGTCAGTATTAACTAAAACACCCCCGACGAAAATCATTAATATTCTGTGTGATAAAACTGGAAACCACCAGATTAAAGTTAAAATGCCCAAAGAAGATGGTATAACGAAACATTAAGAGTAGTGAGACAGACCGAATTTATGTCGACGTTTCACTACAATCATTCACAGTACTCATCAGCTGGATACTACATTTCAACTCAAGCATCCACTACTTATTTTATAAGTTACATCAGTGACGGTCAACAGGGTGTTTAGCAAAAACTGGTTGTGAGATTCCCGCGAATCTAGGCAGGTGAGCTTAAAACAATGACGATATCTTGTTTGCTAACCAGTATTGACTTATTCTCAAGGTTGCTTAATTTGAGATCTAAGACAGCACTCAACCACACAGATATTGCCGACTATCTATCTATCTAACTGTTCCACACATTTATCAGCGTAAACCTAGTGGCTACTCCAAACAGACCAATGAACAAGCAGGAATTAGAAGCGATGAGAAGGAACTAAGTGAATACGTACAATAACTGAATAACTGAAAGACTTAACGTTGTTTTCACTCAAAAATCAGTACCTCTTTCACGTACGCAACTGCGTTTGATCAATAATTCAATCTAGGGGCAAGGTGGTTTGATTCGGAGCCAGTCAGATTAACTGCAATATTAGTTAACCTCATAAATCGTCGCTTTTGTGTCCTGATGACAGAGAATTTTATGATTTTAATGTACAGAAGCTGGGATATCATAAACCTTTGTAATAAGTTCTACGATAACTGCTGCGAGTTCTTCATTTACGTTCACCTGGGCTGTTACACAACACCAGAAGTTTGCCAGAGAGCCATAAAACACCCAGAATATTACTCATCCTGACTGAAATGATCATCGTTGAAACTGTTTGGCACAACCGTTAACCATCATTGTTGTTTGCAGAAATATGTACGCTGTGATCATAGCTACTGCAGGTGTGTAAATGGGGTTCATTCTCTTAATCTTAACTGAACAGGAGTTCTTCAACTTTTTAGTAATTTTCTCAATAGTCATATAAAAAGAAACGTAATTAGGCCTACTAATTTAACAATATGAGTATTACACATAATAAAAGGGTTTCTATTCGAATTCTGTCCATTTGTTCAGGTTTAGCGTTTGGCCTATAGTAGAATATTGTTTGGACTATTTTGCGTAACCTTGCAACAGCAGCGACTTACACCGGTGCGTCACACATACTGGATCTATCCTAAAATCGTATCAGCGAGTAAAGTTGATTAGATAGATAGATATTTAGGCATAACGACAAATCCAAAGATAGCACAAGTCACTCGCGTAAATTGTGCGTAGTTTGATGAAATATCTATGACCGTCAGAAAGTTTAAAAACAACACACCGTATAGTTTAAACAGCTCAGTGGGATTACCAAATAATCTCTGGTTTAAAATGGTGAAGTGGAGTGTCTCTCCCCCTTGTGCATGCTCCTCGTCATATATTCAGTAATAACTTCAACGCCTAACTTAATACCACGCTAGATTCTGCTACTTCATTTACGACGAATTCTGACCAGAAATTTTGTTACATACCAGTGCCAACTGAAATATGTTTTCACTTCTGAAAAAATTTACTCCTATTTTACGTGCACTGACTACCTCAGTTTTTTACTTAGTTTTCTTGACGAATTGTGAAATGTCAGCATCACACCTGCATGTTAAAAAAGAGCACTAGGCTAAAACATACTGATTGTTCCATCCTGACAAAAACCGTCAGTGTACAGACTTTTCTTGGAAAACAACCTGCGAATACACCTGCTAACGGTGAACAATGGTTTAAATACCAAATATCGCATTCACCTGGGCATACTTTCTGTACTGATAGGATGTTTTTGTAATCAAGCTAACAAATCCAGTAGCTCTTGGAAGTGGTAGTTAGAACTAAAACAATGGAATCCTTACAATGGACGGAAGTTTTTCACTTGTTTAACCCTGAAACATGAACTTCCATTTTCATGATTCATTTGACAGCGGCAGTATAAACAGATGCATGCATTTTTGTTGTTGAATCAGTAGTCAGGTTTGCAATGGCACGAATAATTTTTAGCAAAAATGGAGCAGTAGAGAGTTGTGGAAAATAGCTTTTTTTACCCTGGAATGCCAGACTTACAGACATGTTTCTAAACACACGTAGCGTGCGATCGCAATCAATTAAACAAACCGCATGAATTGGTTGTGTTGGAACAACTTGATTGGATTCTGAATACGCAAACGGTACCGATTACAGTCCCAGATTACAGAGCTGGTAAAGCAGACTTATTCAAAACTGAACTGATTGATACAGTTTATGGGTTTCATCAGACCTTTGATAAATGGCCAGTAGGTTGTAATGAAACCACTTTCTCAGTCGGTCACAGAAGTTAGCTAAAAAACATTTACCGTAATTTAAGCCTGGTAAGGGTTCTGAGGCCGCCAGTTTTTATGGGTGGGTGTACAGAAGGTACGGTCAATAGTGGATGAACACAAGCAGTGTTAACAAATAAAAAGCCGTCTCAAGGCAACACTTGAAGCTTCCTTTACAGTTACGGAATATTAATGGGGCATCATATACGTCCCTTAATCCGTACGGACCAACAACGCGTCTACTTTAAGGAACCGTTCAATATATACTGGATTGAGGGGATACTTAGACCGGTTTTAACAGAAATCAACTCCCCTTACCATAAGGTGACAATCTGCCTAATAGGCTTTTTAACTTCACGGAAATGAAAGGTCAAGTCACATTTTCTTGGTGATCCTTTCAACGTTAACCATTACCCTGATAAAATCAGGTTTGTTGGTGAGATCATGTGTTTTACAGACATACACCACCGTTTACGAACATTTCGCCGGAAATACTATTTATATTTGTCAGCCCAGCAAATCAAATCTTATCAATGTGCCTTCCCCGACTGATATTCTGCAAGAAACTTTGTTGATATAATGTCAGCTTTTGTTATACCGATCGACCCCACCGTCAAATAGGGTATAAGCTTAACAGGTTCTACATTAAAAAAACATTTTTTGCTGATAGTGAGACCACATTTAAGTACGTAAGTAGACATTTTGCTATATCACAAGCGCAACATCAATGAAACAATAATATTCATTCGATCTAAACAGATAACAGGCAATCCAACACAATGCCAAACTTGAAGATCACGTGTGAATACGAGGTAAACAATTGTTTGTCGTTTCTAGACATACTTAAGTTGGAGGGAGAAGTGTTCTATTAAAAGAACGAGAATTTTGTATGGTCTTGTCGTTAAGTCACTCGCAGTAGCGCCAAACCAGCCCAACGAAAGCGCACACTAGTGAACAATCTGTTCATCATAGTAAAGCAAATCTGTATAGATGGCAGACATACAAAGAAACTAGACATGATCAAATCCGTTGTATAAACTGACGGCTACTCTAGAAGACTGACTCTAAGCGTTAACAAAAAGTTGCAGTATACAAAATCCACCAACCGAAGAGGTTGTGACTAAGCCAACAGGGAATTCACAATGAGCCGAGCTCTAAAGTTGTTTATTTCATGCATCGAATATAACAACGATCAATAAAAACAAAATGGATCAAACAAGCGTTCGGTGTAGCTAAGCACAGTGTTCTTGATCGGATGTTACCAGTACAATGCATCAAGATAGATCAATCTGTCAGTGTGCCTTTTGACTGCACAGTAAGACAAACACTTACTTCTCAGAATGAAGGAACGTTCAATCAAATGAATGTGAATTCATGTCTCCCAGAAACCTTGGCCTTCTTTAAACACGCATTTGGTCATCGTTCGTGGCCTCTAGCTACGGCTTTACCATTGGTCGTGTTATTAATTTGACTGGTTCATTCAGAATTGCGGTTGCTAGGTCGATTGCAATCAAACCGGTTTCGTATGTTTGAAAACAATTGCACTAGAGCACTATGCTTACGCGAACATAGTGAACTGTGTAGCCCACAATCGTCTATTAGTCTTCTATGAAAAATATTTACTTAATTTTATATACGATGTCAAGGAATCGACATGAAATGTATGCATTTACCACTCCTCGTGTTCTAACCGTTTTATGCAAACCTCTACAATGAATTAACTGGTTTAGGCTTTTATCAAATCTTTTCATGTAACAGTAAAACGTTCGATTCGACAAGAAATAATTACGCTTTCTGCTGAAATTTTGTCATGGGAAAATACCTAAAGCTTTTTCGCTTAATTGGTTCGATGGATTTAGTTGAATAATACTTGCGAGAGATGTTTTCTTACAATGTGTATCAAATCACCCCCGTCATACTGTGGTTTAAAAAATGTTTTATGCTATAAGTTACAATGATATTCCTTTCCCAATATACTTTGGAATTGTCACAATTATCTGAAGGTTGTCCACCTACGAAGTATGTTTTCAAACGTGGAATTGAAATAACACACTGCGATCATTCAACGTCTTGAGGTGTCAACGTTGGTTTCGTATGACATTTTGAAGGAGTGGAAAATTACGTCGAGGTCCATAAACTTTCTTTTAAAGATTAGCCTGAACCGCTGTTCAGGTTTCTGATGTCTCAGTTCCTTAACTTAGTCATGCGTTGATAATGTATGTCTAAAAAATGGTTCTTTTAAATTTTGCTCACCCAGTTCAAATGTGTTCACCTCGTTTTATGACAAACACCCTAGAAAATGTTTTTTCGTCCCTCTAGATTACCACTCTTCAATGCAGAACGCTTCATTTATCCTGCACGTTGCTCGTCAGTACGGACTGGTACTAAACTATCCAACATGCATTTCCGTCGCTGTGGCAGCAGCTCATATTCATTTCATTGTTGATGTTGAGTATTCTGACCTTCTTTGGTATCTTTTCACTCCATGTTTACTAGTGCGTCGGAAGTTGAATTCGTTTGGTTCGTTTGTGGAACGTTGGCCCTATCTTTCCGATACATTTCGTTGCGTGGAGTGCAAACTGTCACTGAACGCTTGCAAATAGTTCAACTGTCTGGTTTCGTCTTATCTAGTGCTTCCGCTGTTTGGTTACTGCAGTTAGGCTAACTAAATGCTGTGTGGTACACCGCCATATTCATTTAGATTTGAGCATTTCGCTTATTCCAGTTTTGCCCCACTTCTATCAAGTTCTGGGGCCGTTTATTCGGTTCGTCCAATTGGAATGTTTTTTCTGCTGGTTGCCTTGAGTTGGACGGCTCGAGTAGATTTATATTGGAGCAAGGACCTTTTTGTGACTTTGTTAAAGTTATTTCATAAAACCCAAACATTCTGAACGCGCCGACTGACGTTTCTCATTGAAGGAAGACGTCGTCGGTCTGATAGTTTGAATATCTGTTGTTACAGTTTTTGATCGTTCTCCATCCAGTGAGCCTTTCAAAGTCGCCTGTGACGATTTGAAACACAAACTATCATTAATTGTTCAAAGCTAGGCAAACGCAATTACATTTGAAAGTTATATACTCATCTTCACCAAAAAGTCAATAATAGGCCAAATTATATCGCACAATAGTCATTCCTTAATGAAAAATTTGTTGTTCACCTACTAAAACACCAGGACAGATAACGTAGCTGGATTTGTTTCTGTTTTACGAACAAAAGTTTCTTCAGTTAAAGTGGGTTGCAGTCCCTCACTAAACTAGTCTTGAGAATATAAATAGTCCGACAAAGTCTATTTCCTAATAAAGGCCTCCGTGGTTGCAAGAACAAATTGAATTTCCTAATTATTCACGTGCACTGCTCCAAATTGACTTTTCTAATACATGAACACGTCGATCATCTTTACAGTAGCAACGATGCTCTATCTGGGGGTAATCAAACGCAAACAGAACAACACTTCAATGAACAATAGTGAAAAAGAAAAGTGGGAAACTGTTTATTGCATAATGTTTCTCTTGAGCCCGTTTCGCTGAACCTCATCAGATGCACAATGCAGTACGCAACGTTCACTAGACATTGTGAAACCAAACAGCAAACTCAACAACCACACACCATGTATTAAGGTAAATCAAGTACCAGGGCCATTTGGTATTCATGACTATGTTTTTCTGCAAAAGACAAGTAGATTTTATATCAATATTATACACACAATACATCTTTGGACACAACTATTCGGCACCATGGCGAAAATGCAATCCGAACCTAACCATGATACGTGTGGTTGAATGTGTGTGGCTCGTTCAGTTATTGCTGTTTAGTACTGCACAAATTTGGGGTCTTGGAAATAAGGTTCGTTCTTATTATCGGTTGCAATACATACATGTTTCAGTCAGTTACAATGGGAAAATCGCTGCACTCATTCAGTTTTGTTTACATGAATATTTTACGTGGATTCAATGTTCATTCTGGTTTGGGCTAAAATGGGTTGACTCAGACGGTATATATTTCCAGATGAATTAGGAGCTACTCAACAGCGTGATTTGCTTTTAATTTACGGATTATGCACACAATTATTCCTCATACAAACACCCATTGACGCGATAAAGTGAAGCATATTGCCTAAATTTTGAGCACTTATATTGTCGTAGATCTTTTCATCAGTTCAGTGATTTTGGTATCCACATGTCAACGTAATTAAAATTTGTTTACAACTGTGATAAATTCATCCAAAAGCACGCCAGCAAAACGGATTGGCCTATGTTTCGTTCAAAATCGGTAACCTCAGCATATTCCCGGAAATAACATTTGTTCGTCAATAATATTGGATTATGGTTGTGACAATAGTGTCAAAGACCAGCGAAAGGTTTTGGTGTTTAGCATCGTATCTTGTGGTTGATTAAGAGGGCGTTAAATACAGCCTATCACATATGTATATGTATCCTTGTTAATCATTGTTACTCATGTGTATAATTATTAACTCCAATCGGTACAGTCAAGTATAGCGTTCAAACGGTGCTAGGGTCTGATGGACTTGTCTTTGGAGCGCACTTCAGATGTTATGTTGCAGTAAGACCAGCACTGTTCAATTAGTTATTACTTAACATGAAAACGAACGGGCAGATCGGAAGACTTGAGACTGCTTTACATGTAACAATTCATATAGATAACAACAAATGACAATGGGTACTCCCACAGATTTGCTGATTATGAAACGACCCAGTTGTGAAATATTCCGTCTTCGGTTGGATTTCAACTAGCGACAGAAGTCATATAACCTTACGTGGCACATACTTTACCAACCTAGCTAGGAAATCGAGACAGGAGTCTGGAAAATTCACATTGCAGCTCCATTACCTAGTGGTTGTACTGCATTTTCAGTGTCCAGTCAATCCTCCTAAAGACTGGCCATCAATAAACCCTGTAAGTGTTTTTTGCTTAGCGGTAATACACTTGTGATAGGCCACCACAAACCGCCTCAATGTGTGCTAAAGCGTATATCCAGTAGTTCGCTTGCCATGCTGTTAGGGCTCAGTAGACGACTGTTTGTTTTCGGTCAGAACAAGATTTTGATACGAAAACTTCTGTTGTTGAGATTTCCTTAGTCCTCTTTCAGATAAGCAATCTCTACTAACCTTCCGAACTTGTTCCTCTAGGCAGATCACTCAGCCTCACTTGCGCTGCGTCACGTGCTTTTAAAATCGATAAATTCTTCATTTAGGTTTTTCTAATTACTTTATACGAAATTCGAATTTCAGCTCTCCCCACCATCTAATAACAGAAAGGTTCATTTATGAGGTTGTTTGTTCTTCTTTCTCCAATCAGTGTCCGACCCACAGTTCCATTCATCTGAATTTATAGCTCTCACTCATCATAGCAGACTATCGTAACCGACAATAACTGCCTATATAGGTGGGAGTTACCAGGTTTTTAAATGAAAACCACGTTCTCGTGGTCAACGATTAAAACTGCATTCATCAGTTAGTTTAAATCTGGAAACCTGGCGCCAAATAAGTTTGCAAAGTAACAGAAATGCATCCAATTAATTATGTACACAGTGTGCTGACTTGAAAATAAGGCGTCTGCCAGCTTTTTCCTAAACCTTGGTCAAAAGTTACATCACCTGTTTATCTGAAGTAGTTGAATTGAGCAAAATGATGATGTCGGAAATACTTAGAATCAAGAGGTTTCTAACTTGTTTGTGAATAAGCCAATACCTGTAACCTCGTGACTATTGACTATAATATTGAGCATTGACAGAGACGTTTATGCACCTGACATTCAAGTGGTTTATTTGTGTAAATGAAATAGGTGCAGCAGAAGCAACACTACATAGTTATCTGAACAGTGTGTAAATGTTATATCCAGCTGTGTGATTGACAAAACAACATTTGTATGTAAGCTTTTTAGATGGACAATTAAAAGCAAAGTTTGCCTATCAATATACGCATGAGTTCTGGAAATACTGTGCCGAACAATAAACAATGGTTTTTGTTTGTGTGTTACTATGTTATCTCTATAGGGTTTGTCAGAAAACCTTGGGATATTGTATAAGAAGATTATGGTCATAATTTCCTGAAGGCCTGCTCTGCTTACATTAATGTGTCCACTTGTGATATGTTTTTGATTAGTTTGAAGCCTGAAACTTTACGCTAATGGACCAGTTATTAAGGGAGTTGAGAATTAATAGAGAGTTCTTTTACTGACAAGCTTATGTTTGAATTCATATAAAGAATATATATTGGTCGCGTTTCGTTTCAACATGTCTTCTACATAAACAATTGACAGGACACAAACTATGTGCCGTATCAACTTACTGACATGACAGAGATTTTGATCAATTGCAAAAAACTCCAGTGTACAACTCAAATAATTTTGGAAAAAGCATTCGTTTTTATTTGTTCGTTGATCGTTAACAACAACAAACTAAGTACCAATAAGCAGGTTTGTTTGAGCAGACTGAAACGAAATCTACACATTTGTTTCAGCCATAAAAAAAACGCGTAAAAGTGACTGTTTCAGTCTGTTTCGTCTTTCCAAGAAATTTTCGTTCCCACTGCACTTTGAATGTGACAAAATTTTAGAACATAATTAGCAGGTATTGTCATTCTGAAATCAGTGGTAATATGCAGTTTAATGACATTCATTGAACCAAATATTGTGTGTAAATATTAAGTACTAAGTGTTTCGGGAGTGACTGCTAGCCAAATGTGGCAGTAAAAACCCTGGATTCACGTACGTGACATAATTCACTTCTATTGGTTGTCAATTTGACTACGCTGAAGTGATATCCACTTGCACCAGGTTTCACAAGTTACCACTTAGGAGGCTGTGCCTGTTCATCTCTATTCAATTCATTTATGCCACATAGCTAAATAGATTGCACATTTGTAGGATGACGGAAGGATGCATTGCGGACAAAGTAGAAGTCAGATTTGAAACAATCAGGTAAAAACCGTACTGCACAAGATGCTCGGAAGTACAATTATTTCACTGCGTAAGAATAAAAGCTGTATCATCCACTGTGTTTAAGTTGCAACTGTCTCATTCAATAACTGGCGACTGAGACGGTGTACCATCTTCAAAATGCCTTTGAATAATGCAAATTCGTAAACGTAGATTTTGTAAAGCTAGTGCTGCAGTAACATCACAGTTTCAGCCATTTAAAAATCTGAGCTAACAATGCCCCTCCCGGGTATTTCTTGTGTACATTCTACTTCCGGTGTTTTTGAATGTTATTTGTACATTGTTCCACAAGCCTTTGTTTTATCTTGTCCGTCTGAAGTTTGAGAGAATAGCTATTGGTCTGTTTTACGTTTGAGAATTGTCTGTTCATCTTTGTTTGCTAACTCGTCCAGTATTGCCGTAAAACTGTGATCTGAACAGGCGTCGAATTTTGGAAATATTGGTTTATCGCCCTGTTTTGCTCATCGTCTCCGTGGAAGCTCGCACAAGTGTTGATTTTAAACTGTTTGGTGCAAATTACGTTACATAAGCGTTCACTTCGCATAAAACAAATTCTGGCACACAGATTTTCTACGTGCAGTTTCCTGGACAGTATTCTATGTAATGTACGCATTCAAATTAAAAACTCATGCAGATAACTGTTCGCCTATGCAGTCTGTTTAGTCCTCATTGAACACAGACAGACTTTGACTCGACATGTGCCACGTACGGTTTGACAGAAGTGGTCCGTTATCGTTAAATAACTCCAACTGCTAATCTCAATTACTTCGCGTGTTTAACTGAAATTCGGTGACATTTCGGGAGCTGCAGTTTAAGTCACCATTCTTTTCTCGCACAAATGGTTCAAGTTTCTGCTTCATCGGGCATAATCGAGTGCCCCACTTTACATACGATAGACAGAAATTCCGCCTGCTCCGTATCAGGCCAATCGCTACAAATAGCAGTCAATCCAACTGGACTGAAAATAATATAACGGACATATTTTTGTTTCTGATATAGTTTGGTCTAAACATATCTAGCTAAATATTCGGTCAAGTTTTATGGTGGTTTCAACAATTTTGTGTACTTAAAAGACTACATAATTTAGTGAAACCCGCGGGATTTTGGCACAACACTTTTTCAAGAACACTTGAACCACCATGGATTTTACTTTTTCTAGAACCATCAGGTTTCTGGTTAAAAAACGGGTTACAGTGTTTTAGTAAATAAAATTCCCATCCGAAGTATTTGACCAAACTAGATATTTGACAATGAATTGGTTGCATACCTTCTCCCTTCAAAAGGAAGGCCGCCTCAGTTACATTTTAGTTGCAGAAATTTGTCTGTGAAAGACGGCCTAATCAGTGACCTTTGCTAACTAACTTCTTGATACTAAAGGGCATGTTCGGCATTGTTTTTTATGCGGGGCGAGATCCGCAAATTGCTAAAGAGTCATGATGAATTGGTTTCAAAGACCACAATTCTGCTGTTGTCTGTCACAACTTAATAAATAGCACGGCTCCAGTGTAATTTTCCTCAGATTATTGCAAGCGCTACTATTAAGTAGCCCGTCTTTGGTATCCTTCAGTAGAAACAACCAACCAGTTGTTATCGGTTGAAGTAGGAACGAATGGTGTACCACCTTTGTTCAAAGGATCACTCTAACTATCTAAACTGACACTAAGTTTAGCACTTAAATATTTCCCTAAGACCATGACCAATTCAAGTTAAGAGCGAGCTCTCGCACTTGTATAAAGCAGTACTGGCTAGGATAATTAATGTCTTCTACCCGAGAACCGTGTAGTCACAGCTTTGACTATTACATTTTTGTCAGTTAGCTGTTTTTATGCACCCTTGAAGAATTTAGGATTATTAAATTCTAATAACGTCAGTCACACGGGCAAAAACTGTCGGCAACTGGTTCAGTAGATTTGCTGGGGTGTGTGGAGCTTTGTTGCACAACACGCTCGGGTGGAACTGGGTTGTCAGTTCTTGTCAGGTTCGTTTAGAAAGGTCAGGTATTGGTATCTGGACTGGTGTTCATAGCTGTGGGTACTGTGAAATCGGTATGGACTAATCACGCGAATACCGAAATACCGAATTTTATGGAGCAATCGTGTTTCGTTGTGATTCACTATTTCCGATCCGAGTTGCATCTCGAAAGATAGAAAACCGTTGAAAATTTAAGATGTAGATGATAACCGATGTGTGGGTTTTTCTGTAAATCGGATAACGACACATCACTGATAACTTGGTCAAAAACTGGTTTCCTCCATGGGTCCCTGTTATTAAGAACAGAAATTTTAGAAAACACGAAATTGAAGACCTGGGTGAAATAAATGCGAAAAAAGCATGTAACCTCCGAAAATTCATTCGGCATTTGGATTATTCACTTGACACAGATTGTATAGTTCGCCGCATTGTTAGTCACGTGTTGTTGACCTTGAATGCCCAAAACATTTTACTGGCTCAACAGTCCCAAAGTACATGAGATTCAGAAGAAAATGTTCTCAGTGTATGTAATTGTAAAAACCGCTTGCGAGTTGTTCTAAATTTGAACATTATTCATCTTTTTCACATTCATTCACACTAATCATGTACACTGAGTTGAGATTGTTTTCATTTTTTCAAGCGTTTCCAACATGTTCACAGGAGTTTAACGTAGATTTTAGTCGTTTTTGAGTCACGTACACCAGTTAACTGAAAAATAATTCGATTATTTGCTAAAAAAAAAACAGTTTAACGTTGGTATTCTTAGTGAACATGAAATTTTAATAAGTTGTGACGTTTCACTGTTCTAACCTCTCAGTTACTTACTTCAGTAGCACTGGGGACTTACTGCAAGTTTTGGCTATTTTACTACGTTGGTGAATCAGCTAATGGTTACCCGATGTCAACGTTAACATTCAGATGTTTTGCGGCCCTGACTGTGTCCCACATATCGTTAGCTGTTATCAACCACTCAGACTTACGGACAATATATCAGATATACCACTCAAAATAACGCATAGCACGCTTGTTTATGAACAACAGCCATGCATTCTCAATGACTCTATAAAAAATGTCTTTCAATAATTCCTCTTACCGTATGGATGGGTATGTCTGTCGATGAGAGTATTGTTTTCCGAATGAGTTTATCAAATTTGGTTTGCTACTCCAAGCGGTTGTATGCTTGAGCACGTAACAATAACTTGCGCTCACCAGTGCAGACAGAAATGAAAGTAGCAAATTGAAAAGAATTCACCACATTTATTGCAGCTTTCAACAACCTGAGATGTCTGTCAACAATTTATCTGTAATTAGTTGATCTGTCACCAAATTTGTCAAATCACAAAAATAATTGAGCATGCCGGAGGAAACAAAGAAAATCTTCTATTAGGGCTGAAAATTCTCTCGTAATAATTTGCGATAAATTCTTGATGATCAGCTGCCATCGTGGACTTCTTCCACACCAAAGTTTTCACTGTTCGATGAAATAAAAACTTTCCCGAAACTTACATTCGATAATGATTTCGGTCAGTAACCGGATAACAAGATAAATAAAAATTCATACCGTCGTCTTTGAGAGAATTCTGGCCTGAGAAAATGTATTTGGTTTGTGATATACAAATACAGATGCGGTACGTCAAATCTGAAACTTAAGAACAAAGTGGACTTTGTATCCTTCAAGCTGTAAAGTTGAACTGTGTTCCATTTTCAAACACCAACAAAGCTCGTTGATAAAAATTGAAGCATAGCATTTGGACAACGCGCCTAACTCAACAATTTGGAAAAACCGGACGTGTCACCGTAAGGATGTAACTGGAACATTATTACAACCAAACGATGAGCAAGCAAGTCCCAATTTGACAAATCACAAATATATTTTCCGAAGTATTGCGGAAATGTCTCTCTGAGAGTTGCCAACTGCCTTCACCTCAAGCTGAGTGAAGCTTTCTACGTGTATACCTTTAACCTGACCTGATTAGGAATTATGTCAATCACCGACAAATCATGTGTCAAGGTACTGCAGTATTTAGGTATCCATCGCTCTCATTCCCCAGCTGAACGATAAAAACTGGTGATATCCGATCATTTGCCCACTCATGACGCTCAATACTGAAATTTTTACCTGTAATAGTTTACCATTTTATTCGTGAATATGGCCGATTTGGGTGTATGCTACGTCCGGGTGTGATTATATTCTGATGCGATTTGAACGTGCCAGTCAAGATGTGACCTTATGACTTAAGCACGTTAACTAAAAAAACGCATGCAGTGCTAACAGTTTTGGTAATTACAGAAGAAATAATCTGTAGCTTTGCCAACTAGTTTGAAGCAGTTGCACGAGAAGTTCAACGTAAAAGACTGTTAACAATTGAGTAAGGGGGTCGATGGATAGAGTTTTCATGTTTTGCTCGTCTCCATCTAGTTGCGGCATCCATTCTGTTATAAACCTCAGTCCTCCATTTGCTACATGCTCAAAAAACAGCAGAAGCAACCAACTTATTGTAAATTATATATGCAAGGTTACGTATCCGAATGACTAAAAGTACTCCAGATGCGCTTCAGCGGCGAACAAAAACGTACGTGAGAATTATGAAGAAAAGATTGTGGTTTCATTTAAAATCACATTGGATGTAGAAGATTAGTTTGGACGTATTCTTGTACCCGTAGACTTGTTTATTGTGTAAACGTGGTATGCGGTGCAGCGATCCTCTGTATGTTAATATCGTGTCTTTTCTTAGAAAACTAAATCACTTCAAATCAGCACGCTATTTTATACACCTCTATAGTCATAAGTCTGGCTAACAATGAAACCACACTTCGTGTGACAATTATTGATATATTAAAAATACGACTAACTTTAAGAATTTCTTAACTTTCAAGAACCGATAATTATTTTGATGGAAATAGTCAATATTTTGGTCTAAAATTACTTCATATGTCCAAGTGAATATTGCTTAAGACTAGACAGAACTGAAGTTAAAGCTCCGCGTGCTGTTCCAAGAGCTACCAAAAACCGGCCACCAAGTTGACCCATCAAACTCACTCAAGATACTGTTACGCAATCGAAACCCGAAGCTATTAGCTTTTTGTGAAGAGATGCCCATCCGAACTTACTAGCCGAGGTTATGTGCAGAAAAGTGGTTGAGGCAACCTATCAGGTTGCCATAGTCGTGATTACATAACACTTGGTGTGCTTGTATGCGTGTCTAGTCCCTGTCTGTCCTTATCTGTGTGATGTCATCATCATCATAACAGCCATG
>LUCH01006431.1:4285-14867 GCA_013368495.1 Paragonimus heterotremus
ACGTCGTCTTCTTCGTTTCATTGTCTGGGCTCACTGTGGAGGCAGCATACGCGGTATTCTTCTCTCGTACCAGTTCGGCGATAACCGCAATGTTGTCGTCGAACCAGTCTGGACGCTACTGGCGTTTGACACCAATGGTCTCAGTGGCTGCCGTCGTGATCCGTTCCTTGATGAACTGCCACATACCCTCAGGGGTGGTGGATACAGGAACGTCGTGCAGACGAACGGCAACTACACATTGAAAAACAATCGTCGTCTCGCAGTTCTCCAGTCGTTCGATATCCAACTTCTGCCGTTGTCCGGAAGATCTACAATAAACAGACTTGCGTACATGGATAAATAATTTAGTCCTGACCAGTCTATGGTCGGTGCTACATTCCAGTAGGAGGTGTACTGGCACCTGCTTCCTGTAACTTACCTTGATCCGCAAGTCTCGTCTTGCTCAAGGCTGCCACGTCGATATCACAGCGAAGCAGTTCCATCGCGACCAGTGCAGTACGCCGTTCTGGCCGTCCGCTAGAGCTGCATCGATCCAGCAGCGCGCGCACATTCCATGCTCATCAGGTGCAGTGTTTGACCAAACAGTTCCAGGCGATGGTTTTTAGTTTACGCTCTCGATCGCAGGGACCACGTAGCCTATCTGGAACACTATCTCGCCGTCCGCTGGCTCTGATGCACAACGATCATGGTCACTGCTGGTATCGCCGCAAGTTCAGCTACCGAGCAAAGAGGTGCACTCAGCGCACGCCTTTACCATCATACCGATAGCTCGGCGAAACTCAGTGACCGGCCAGTGATGGCGACGTTTGTGCCTGGTGTCTCCTCCATATGTCGCCTTTTCTACAACACTGAGAAATCCACGGGATACAATTCCCTAATCGACACCGGTGCTGAGGTAAACGTAATTCCATGTACCGCAGGCGACCGCCGACGTTGTCAGCCTACTTTCTGCTCGTAATCAGCCAACAGAACACCCATACAAACGTACGGCCAACGTTGACTAAACCTTGCCTTTGAGTTACGACGTCAGTTCCGCTGGATTATTCTGACGGCAGAGGCTCAGACCGCAATTCTGGGTGCTGATTTCCTATCTCACTTTGGTCGACGGATTAGTATTTAACATCATACACATTTGGAGAGCTGGGCTTTCTTGAATGCTAAAGGCAAATTAGTCAACATGAATTTCATTGGAATCCATCCGGCGGTACTTAATTCCTCAAAATATTCTCAGCTGATCCAGCAATACCCGGCAACCTCCGACACACAAATCCACCGTATCGCTCGCATTATTTGAAGCACAACATGATGTCTCATTGTGACCAGAGCACAACCGGTGACCGCTCATCTTGGACGCCTTCCTCCTGAAAGGTGGAAAATGGCTGAGGTTGAATTTGATCACATGCTTCAACTTGGTATTAGCCACCCACCCGGGAGTTGGTAGTCTTCCTCCTTGCGCTTGTTTTCTAAAAACGCACCGGGCGATTGGATGCCATGGAGTGATTTTCAAGCGCACAACAATGACTTTTATTTAAATCTACATTCCAAGTGCATTTTCCCTGTAATCAGCTTGTCGCGTTCATACCACCATGTTCCGGTCGCTGAAGGCCTTCCCAAGATTGCCAATACAACCCCATTTGGCTTTCACGAGTTCCTTCGGACGCCCTTCGGCCATCGAAATGAAGCTCACACATGTCAGCGTCTCATGGTGTAGATTTTTCGTTACATTGACGGTGTTGTGGTGGTCAGTCGGTCCCCCGAAGGACATATAAAACATCTTCCCGTTGTACTAAAGCGTTCGAATGAATACGAGATTCCCATCGATTTAGCGAAATGAGCCTTCGGCGTCGTGTCCCCTGAGTTTCTTTGACATCCTATAGACGCATGCGACAGGAAAATCTTGGACACCAAAGTGCAAGCGCTGCAAGAATACCCAGTTCTTGATTCCATCAAGAGGCTTCAACGTTTCCTCTGAATTGTGAATTTTTGTCGCCGCTTCACCCCTCCCTGCTTGCAGCTGCTTAGGCAACTAACCGATCTGCTCCGATATTCGAAAAAAGCGTTATTCACCTCCTGAGACGCCACAAGCGTTCAACAACGTGGAGAAAACACTCAGCGACGCAACGACCCTCGCTGATTTCGAATCAGAGACGACTGCTCATCTGACCCTTTTGATTAGTGCGTCTAACCATGCCAATCATGCCTTTCATCGTAATGCTGCACAGACTCGCCTAGCATCAGGGAATGATTCAATGCCGCAACTTGAACGGTGGTATCAAATTTCGACGATTTAACAATACTATCATAAATGCTGTCTAAGGTAGTGTGTGATTAGCGTAAGTCGACCGCTTGTCATTTTTTGGTGATAAAATGACTTTCGTTGCTCAATACTTATTTGATGGATACGTGTTTTAAAGCAATCGATAGCGGAGTATCTAAGGCAACAATGCTGTCGACCGAAGTCGTGTATTTTGTAAAATAATCACGGATCATCCTTGTAACAGTAACGGTGCTCATCCTCATTGGAGTATATAGATTCTGTACGGCATTCAGACATTCTCTTTTAGACATCTGGTGATCGCTGTTGATATTTAACTGCGAATGATCTATGCCTTGCGCCAAGTGGGGATAAGTGTCCACTGAATCCTATTATCCAGTCGAGCTCATTCACAATCGATCAACCTCGAACAGCTCACCTACATTGCGATCAAGTTAGACAACCACCATCCACCCGGTCGACATACAGTGCAGCTTCAGCAGCAACGCTCGGACAACCTTCCAGGTTGGACGGCATGTCCGTCGGAATACAGTAGTAGCGAACCTATGTTGACAGTGGTGTCACCCAGTGACGTAGTCCTCACAATTTTCATACCGACCAACATACCACAACAGAACAATCTACGGGATACGGAACATCCGCTCTGACCGACTCAGACAACTGACGATTATTCGCATCATTATAACTCGCACTGCTAATTAGTCTCATTGTGTCTGTTACGCTCGCTTCCGACATTAGTACAATACCTTTATTCGTCAGTGAGCAACTTTAGAATTATCGTTTCCGTTCATCAGCGTTTCATGTTCTTTTTGAAAATATGCCGGAAAACGAGCATTAAGATCAACGCCGATGAGGTGCGATTTCATAATACAACCCAACTGGCCACGTATATGCCTCAGCATCGTTACCGCGCCGCAATGAGGATGGATTGGAGTGGTGCGGCGGGCCGGTGGAAAAAGAAACTACCGGATTTACATGATGCAACTCACGCGAGGTCTGCCATGCCAAACGTTAAAAGCGTAGACCTCGCGCAGTGACCTTGACAGCTTGTGGAAAACAAATCTTTCACTACAACGGGAACTTGTGTGCATTTTCAATGCTGCCATTGAAGGCAGTGCTGGCGTCATATTTAGTTGTTCAGGCCCTACTTTTCGGAAGGAGATTTGTAAAGTTCGCACTCGCCACAAAGTTTAGTAGACGACTTTGAATCTTTAATTTTTAATGGGGACCCGCGACCTCATTTGCAATGGTCACGTGATGGGTGCCGACCGGGGTTCGTCGGGAATATTTGCAAGTTGGCTCGATCTTTTTGGGAACTGTGGATGGGAATCAGGAAAACATCTCCGAGAGATGCTGGGTGACTGAAGTCGACGTATCCGGCTGGTCGATAGCTGTCGGAGAGATCACTTTTGCTGTCTGGCTCGTCGATTGTCAAACTGCGGTCGGGGGCTGTAGAAGCATCTAGGTGTGCGTTGAATACCGACGTTCTTTTATACCCTAAAATATAATGACTGTGAACTGTTGGGACATGTAAGGGGAAATCGCCGCATGTCCACTAGGAAGTAAATAGATGTTTCGAGGGAAAACCATTGGGATGCCTAAGGTTCGAGTTCATCGGATGTTGACAGTCTCGATGATCTACAGTTGGTCATTCGGGGCGCGTCGAACGTGAAAGAGAAAATTTGAATGACTGCGCAGAATTCGCGGGTCCAATTTACGGTAGTTGTAAAAGTTTTTGGGTATAAAACGTTGATAACCGAATGACTCACCCTACTGTCCATTCGCTCGCCGATGCAGGACCACCGCGGCCTACACCGTAGCAAAATTTCAACAGAGCAGTGGTATACACAGTTCTAGTCGTCTTGATCGAACCTGTAAGATCTCCTGCCACCATGGGTTGTCATCAGAGATATCATGATGGTATCAGCGGACAGCTCCTAGCTGAGCTACCCGTGCCGTCAGTTTTTTGCGATCGGGTTCGTCTCGGTGCGGTCGAGATGTTGCCGCAGCTACTTGTGTCGGCTTAGCCTCCCTATTGTTTCCCATGTGTCAGAAGACACTGCTGACACATTCAGCAGCATTTCGCTGACATATACGACCACAGCAGTCATGCCGCTTGATGGAACGTCTTGTAACGTCCACCAAGTTGTTGTTTCAAGCTCCAAACTTCGAAGTCGTGGACTGTCGGTTTTTAAGCTACTTGCTAGCATTCATACTTAGTCGCTGTTGCAAGATGATGAAAATCGTTAGGTCAAGTTGCTGGATTTCTTGCAGTGGATTTGAGAACAGCACTGCACTGACCTGTAAATGTTGTGGGGCAGTTGAATCCGCACCTTGCCAAAGTGATTAAATTGAATAAAGTAAGGCTCGCGGGTCGCCTCACCTTTCTCATGAAGTAAACTTGGCACAATAGTTGTCCTATTAGAGGCAACTTGTGAGTTGCCGTTGTCTGAATAGTGGCATTATTTTCCATAATTATGGTTGTTTTGTCCATGAGCCCTGTGAACATAATGCGGACGTGGAGGAACTGAGTATAAGCTTCCCTCATCTCGCTAACCGGCCATCCAAAACAGATACGCAATCTTGTCTCGCATGCGTCAGTTACGACGAAGACTAAGAGGAAATATTTGCCTGAGTGGCTCCTGTATGTGGCGTCTATCTCAATCGCTTCTTGGGTGGCGCTGACAAAAGTCAGCTGTTCATATATGGTAAAGGACTGTGAAGCGCGTTCGTCACCATCCAAAACATAGCAGGCGTAACCTGCGTCTCAAAGCTTCTGCACAGTTCAGATGAGTGGGAAGGGGAGCTTCTCTGTGCCTTTTGTTTGGCAGTTGGATTTACTGAACCCCTAAATGAAACGTTTTGTAAAAATACTTCCCATACAGTTAAGCAGCTTGAGCGAACCAGCACCCAACATTAGTCAACGCAGGATAACCTCCGTAACCTCTTTATTCAGACGTCAATGATAGGGCTGAACAATGTTAAAATCACGTCCACTGGGTGGTTGTGTTTGGCGAAAGCCGTCCCAATCAGGAAATACCCTTCGACACTTTGATGTACATTGGAATCCGACTGGCATGTTGCTTGTCCGTATTTTTTTTTTAACACTGCGGTTGAGATTCATCGGCTCATCTTTCGTTATGCAGATCTGTACTCGTTGGTTTAAGTCGTCCTTGTAAGACGCCGCGGTACGTTTGCTATACCATGCTCCAGTAGGCTATTGAGACCGACAGAATTCGACCGCAAACAGGTAAAGCTACTCAAAAGGCCTTGGATTTGTCACTCACACAGAGTATGACCTGAAGGTTTTGGTCGAACCAGCGGTAACAGGCATGGTTATAGCTTTTAAGTAAAGCGTCGTCCGTGAATTTGCTGCCTATCGGTCACGAATCTTTTAGCCCTTCATTCGATTGTACCTGCTACTTTAGTGGTTTGATTTGTTCTAGGTTTCACTGAATAATTCGGAGTGAGAGCATAGTAACCTCAAACGAGATGGCAAACCACCCTCTACTGTCTTTCGTGAACTTATTGGCTAGTGTAGAAAATGGCGGTCGTTTAAAACGATACAACTTCAGCAATTTTAGCTATTTACACGGGGTTTCGACGCTGGAGACCCAAATCACTTTGATCCGCTTAGTTTGCCCGTTTTGATATCCAGCGGTTTTTTGTTTATCATAGAGGCAGTCGTCAGTGAACCGTCTGCCAACAGCTCAAGTTCACAATGAATTACGCGTGGTGTGTTGATCGAATAACTGACTTCTTCGATATCCAGTGACAGAAAAGATAATCTGTCTTCGAAAAGATTAATGAGAAGGCGCTGGTAAAAACCGGAGTTGCTATGGTACTAATTGCATCGACGCACATGAAAATTAGATCTCTCACCTCGAATGTAGAAGGTTACCAGAAATTGAACAAAGAGTGTGCCCGCACAAAAAATTCCATAACTAGACACCGCTCAGTAGTGGGGGACGATAATACGGGACTGAGCTCACCCAAACAAATGGTCAGTGGTTTGGTCGGAGCAAGACAACCGTTCGTGCATCGAGAAAAGAGAAGAGTTATAGGCTTCCTAGTAGTGGTATAAGGCATAGCACTCCCAAAATGATGCAACAAACCTTAATGCAGTCAACAGTCCCCGAAAATAAAGCGTAGCGCCTGACTTGGGGGTTGGCTAGGTTACCAGGAACAGAGCAAAGTACTAATCTAGTGGTATCTTGAGCAAGTAGATATCTAATAAGATTTTGTAACGGTCCTTAGCGGGGGGGTCGTTTCAATGCTTGACAACCCTGTAGGAAAATAACTCTAGCACGAGGATGGCCCGAGGTCGAAGCTTCTGGGGCTACTTGCGATTCTTTCGACCATTATCAGCTACTGAGGTGAAGAGTTGCTGTACGAATCCTGTGGTAAAGAAAAAGTGTGGAGGTTAATTCACCGGGGATTGTTGAAGGCGCGAATATCTAGAGATCAAGAACTTCAAGGCGAAACACGTGAGAGAAATACCTCAAGCCAATGACCGTTTTGGTGGATATTCGCAGAACACTTTCATTGGCGAGTATGTCCTCGCTGAAACCACTGTATAAGACTTGGTTAGCATACTCACGCAGTGGTCTCGTGTAGACCACGTTAAGCTTTCAAAAGGCGTGTCCGTTTATGCGGGGAAATGCAGGTTTATAAACTCAAGACTTTCAAACCTCTTTTTAGTGGCTATCTGGCGAAGATAAGAGAAAGATGAACTAGACGAAAACCGGATCCCTAGGTGTTTTTCAGGTGGGCTTTTGCTAAATCTATTACACGCTGTGCGTTATGCATCAGGAACGAGCTCCCGAAGTCCCCTTCAAGCGATACGTGTGGACACTTGCCGCCATTTAGACAGAGGCCCCGGTCATCCGACGAGAACACAGTATGATCAGGGTCAGTCTGTGACGCATTGGGATCGCAAGCATTCCAGGACTCTGAGTCGTCAATATGAAGAACGGCGTTGCCAAAAATGAGGTCAGGAGGGCCTGTGATACATAAATCAGAGGAAACAGTGGATTAAGAGCGGACTCTTGGGAAATTCTAATGGAGATCGGAGGAGAAGAAAGGTCTGAACCGTTTTTCGCCGTGAAAACCCAGTTAGTGAGGTAGAATGTAACCGATTGGAGAACCTTTACTTTGATGATATAAGCTCATGGTTTATGTAAATGAGGATCGTGCGGGACACGATCGATGGTTCGAGAAAGATGGAAAATGCAATCAAGAGTGCCGTAGTAACCTGGAGATAACCCCGGTCTGCCTGCTGTACAATGTGTAAAATCCTTCCCAAAATCTTAGCTCACATTGTAAATAGGATCTTAAGGATGTTTGCCCACCGTCTGCATGCGATCACGTTTGTTTGTTTGCATACTTGTCGGCCTATGCGCGCCAATCGCGCTGTAAACACCCTTCCGGCTCTTTCGCGGGCTCGACGATCGGATCCTCAGCCCCCCTAGCTACTTCTGCGTATCGGAGTTGTTTGGCGCTGATCGAGACCTACTGTAATTATCGCACAATATATTTTCTGTCCCCGCAGTTACGGGCATTTTTATTTATCGCTCCATGTTGTTGCGTGTACTTGAGAAAGCGTTAGTTTAGTGCGTGTACGCACTAACGTGTAGTCATTGATCTTGGCCCCCACCAACCTATCCATGAAGATTAACATTTGGGTTATACATGATCTGCTGAAGTGAAAGTCAGGCTGAATTGGACAGAATAGGTTATTTGGAAAGAAATGTACAGGGATAACCACTTTTATCAGACACTCCATTATCTTGCAGGGGACTTCGGTAAAGTTAATTGGCCAATAGCTAACACGAGAGTGACGACCACCTGCTTTAAACATGGGTGTGACAATGGCCTCTGTTCACATCTCCGAGAAACTTCAGATCCGAAGTGTCTGTTTAAACAGGTTATAAATTGGGCACCGTCAATCTAAGGCTGTTACTTTAAGGATTCAAAGATGGATCGCGTCTGGTCCTATAGCACAGTATGATTTGATCTTGAATAAGAAATCTCGAACATCGAGCACGGAGAAGGCAACCTGCGGCAGTGTGTGTTGGGTATTTCTGCGCTGAAGAATGGAGTGTCAGTTTTTGGAACCACGTTGCAAGCTGCCGAGTATAAATATCTAAACACCCCGGCAACCAGTTGAGGGTTGGAGAATGTTGACCGATCGGAGCTGTGCAGAAGAACACTAAGGCTTTTGATAGTGTGTCCCACAAGGGCCTGTTAACCAACGTAGCATCCCTTGGAATACAGGAACCCCTGTACAGCTGGATTCCGTCATATCTTGAAGGCAGAGCCCAGACTATCAAAATCGGAGAGCACTGCTCGATGCTAAAACCAATGACTAATGGGGTGATTCAGGGAAGCATTCTTGGACCACTGCTCTTCCTCACGTATATAAATGACATATGCAAAGTTAGTAAGCATGGAAAACCTTTTCTGTTTGTTGATGATATCAAAATCCTCTACACCTTCGGCTAGCCAAGCAACCTCGTATTGTGTCTACAAAATATACGACAGGACCTGGCATCATTTGAGTCGTGGTGGAAAACATGGCTCATGACATTCTCAGCAAACAAGCCGAATATTATCGCCTATGGTTGTCAAATACCCAATGGGTCTGTCTCACTGGACGGTCATCCTATTGACACCACTACATCCGTTTAAGATCTAGGAATATGGTATTCAAGCTCCTTCAATTTCTCTGAACAAGTACGCTTTCAGGTAGCAGAAACCAAAAGAACAATAGGCTGTATCAAAAAGACATTCAGTCTACCGATGCGAGGCTGACTGTCTACAAGATGTGCGCTCGACATCAATTCGAGTGCTGCACCTTCATTTATTGCCACCCACGCCAATCAGATAGGCTTGTTTTAGAAAACCGCCAACGTCCATTTACCAAAAGCTTACTAGGATATTCATCGTCGCTCAGCTATAGTAAGCGTTGTCAAACATTTTGCACTGATCCCCTTTGGTTACGAAGACTAAAATTGGATCTTACACTTTTGTATAAACTGACACCTTCGGAGGCCATCACCTCAGTTCATCTCCAACGAAGCTCCTCATATAGCCTACGAAATAAGGGTTCCGCTTTGCCAACTCTGTTGGCTCGAAAAAAGATACGAACCAACCTCTCTATTGTAAAATATTCCCATATTTGGAATAGACTTCCGAATGAACTCAGAGCCAATAACAGCATTCGGCATTTTAAAAAGGGCCTGGAGAGCTTCCTTACATCATCAAATATAAGGTCAATCTTTAAACTTGGTATACCTTCTGATGACCTTTTTGAATGTGGTTCAGATAACTTTTAGCGGTCAACAGGATAAACGTATGTACCCATCATTACTATCAGGGTACCATCTAAAGCAACCTGCCTGAAACTGTTTACTGCATATCCACAGATTACTCACACCTCATCTCGCATTTGATCCATTACGCACTCGTGAAACCACATCATTTTACTCATGTGCGTCACCTATATAGAGTTGTACTTAAAACAAAAAGAAAAAGAAAGAAAGGATTATATCTCACATATGCACTTTTCCACATTTTATATATATGCTCATTCGTAATAACCTGTTCAACATGGTGATTAATCAGATTATAATTAAGGGTAGCCCGTGTTGACCGTTAACTTGGCCGGAATAGAAAAACTCTCCACAGAAAACAGTGGAAAAAATACTTCCTCGGTTACCTTACATAATTTAGTTATAACTCAAACTCACAGCGTGCGTTGCCCCCCTGCCTCATCCCCCCTCCCAAATTATCCACCAGTAACTGTAGTGTGCTATGAAATACATATTTTACCCAAAACATTGACCTTATAAAACAAACTGATGTCAAAAATACATAGTTAACCAACTGAAACCTCAATTCATACGGTGTGTTGTCCTCCTGCCTCAAAACCCCCCTCGCTAACCATCAGTAAATTTTGTGGGTCATGAAATATACATTCTAGGGCAATTGAGTCCTTTGCCGGTATGGTGTTTCAAGGCCGAAACGAGTTGGAAACGGCCGTCTAGGCGCGAAAAGAGATTTGTCAAACTTTTCATGAAATATTAAAATGCATATTAGGGGACAAATATACAGATTCAATCGAATATACTAGTGGTGTTGCAATGAGAAAAATCAGCTGTACCCAAAAATTTCCCATATTTGCACTTTTGTCGAAAAAGGTGTCACCACTTTTTTCGATGAAAGCATAACGTTGGCTTTCCTAATCGATTTTGCGTTCTGAAAATGCTTCCATCGGAATTTTCGTAGTGGGATACATCTTTTCAC
>LUCH01006432.1:24235-35162 GCA_013368495.1 Paragonimus heterotremus
AGTGGCAGTGAACTCGGAACAACGCGTTCGAACTTATGATCGTCTTTTAATTCTGCGTTCAGTCAATGAAGTCAATACTGATCGAAAGATCAATTACGTTTAGATGAACGCAGATAAAAACTATCAGTAAGTGTGCGGGTCTGCTTGAGGGACTCTATTTAGAAGCCAGCGGACTGTGGTGACTGTTCACATGTTGCTGGAATGGAATTTCGAAAGGTGTGCTCCTTTTGTCTGGTGAACAAGCAAAATTGACGAAGTATCACAGATATGTCTCAAGACCACTGGGTATTTGAAGCCACATTCAAGATGTTTACCTCAAAACGACTCACTGCCTCAGTGAGTGAAAGACTAACACGCACATATCTCGTCGGAGTCCCAGTTGTTCTCAATAACATTCAACGGTCAATTGGATCCTTATCCAAATGACTGAAACATAAACATTAACGTCGATCTGAGTTGGTGTAGCGCATCGTGTTGTGAAATTCTGTTATGTATTCCTTATGGCAATTAATTGTTAGCGGGCTTCAAATACCATGTATGAAGTTCACGGACTGTGGTGTGACTGGGCCAAAAGTTGAACCTATCAGATGGATTGAATTTTTCCGAAGTAAACTGTCCATATATAGCAGTACGGGACCTGATATTACAGACTCCCAATAGACACTGTTGTGTCAATCGAGTAGGAAAAAAACATTCGAGCTATAGAGGATGATTCTACTGTGATTCAACGTTCCAATTATTCCAGTCAGCATGATGGTTGTCTGGGTGATTCTTACTCGGTTCGCATCATGATGAACCACAACCCACAGACTTCGTGAGTAGTGGTGTCTGTCGACCAAAAAAACCGATTGCCACCAACAGCGAATTCCAGAAACAACTCTGGCTGACTGGAATAATTCATATGACAGGGCAAGTTAACGAGACATCTTGGTATGTCTAGTGTATTCACGAAGCTACTGCTTTTCCTAATTGGCCAGGTCCCCATCTTCTAGACAGACTGTGCTCTCACAACCAATTCAATGTTGCCTGTAAGTTAAGTGGTATATCTACTGACCGGAATTTGGATGTTTGCAATTGAGATGATCATTTCAGTTTGACAATTGTAGATATTGATAACGAGAGACTCCACATGTCGAAAAAAATCGGTGTTATTCGAGGAATTGATAGAGCCGCTGCATAAAATTCTCTCAGTATTGTGATCATGACGTTCGTTTACGGAACATATTGTTACCGGAGCAAATATATTAAGAATATATTGTTTATCGAAACAACTGGAGGTTATTTGCAAAACATTGAACTGACGAATATCGATAACGTAGCAGTTTAACACTGTCATCAAGAATCTTGAGAATTAATTGCAGTTTTTACGCCACAATTTTAACCATTCCTATCGAGGAACATGAGTATGTGCACATTTAGGTGGCAAATGAAAGAGAACGTGGAATCATGGTACAGTTTCCATAAAAGCTACTGTTGGAATTGTTGTAGGGATATGTTTCGCAACAGTCCGTTCATGCACATATTCTATAGTTTCTCTCAGAGGGACATTGGTAAAGTGATGAAGAAGTGAAGTTTCGCCAATTACATGAAGCTAAGCACTTTGATTGAAGAAGATTGACGAGTACAAATGCTCCACGCGATAACAATTGATATCTCCATTTCAAACATCATGGTGAATAGTACGTTAGGTTGTGCATTTTATGATCTTCCACAATATTTCTTCATCAAATCTATTTCTCTTAGTAACTGGACGATGGAATATTTAAATTTCATTTAGCCATCCGATGATCTAGATTTGTTGCAATATATCTGGCATTCTGTTGCATACTACGCTGTATTTTTCGAAACGTTGATTGCTTTAATTGTAAGATAAATTTACTCCCAGGCACAATATTGGTCCCAAACATCTAGTGGTTTTTCAAGCCACATTTATTCTACTCGCTACGTCTGCCTGTAGGCCGGATCTAGAATAGTTGCTTCTGTGACGCTTCTGTGAGCTTCTGTGAATTCTAAGCTCATTAAACTATCGATCTGGATTCGTGAAAGAAGTGTGTCACGAAGACCGGTTTTTTATTAATCAACTGCGACCATAAAAGAAGAATACTGAAAAGCCAAATTTGACGACCACATGCAGACGACCTCTTCCGACCACCCTCAATGCATTCCATCCTGTTATGGAGTGCAGTGTGATATCAGGCGTAACATATGGTTAACACCGTTCAGACTGAAAGGCCGTTGTTTATGATGTTCAGAGCAAACGCACGCTGAGTGTTTCTGTGGAAACGAGAAGAATTCGCTCGGTTCGTCATTTCGGTGAATTTCGATGTACACTACTGTCGTATTCTCAATGTAATAGTTTTGTGGGAGTGTTTCTGGGATAAACTAGATTTGCCATAACAGTGTTGAGCCTACACACTATCCTCATATCAGAGCTATAGCTCTTCAGTGGCATTTCGTACGAAGCGCACACCGTCAGATGTTTCACATGCTGTGTGATGGTTGATAGAAACACAACACACAGTGTCACGATATGTTTCATATGACAACTAAGGAACGCAAACCAAATGCCGAACAGTCACATCAGTATATTTGATACCTAGCCCCCGGTTATTCATCCTGAAACATTTACTTCGTCTGCAGCTATTTTTTAAGGCTACAAACGAACTTTAAACAACGGGACGATAGTTGCAAACTGCTTCTCATGTTCGATTCGACTAAGTCTAAGTCAACCAGATGAACCAATCATAGTTTCAAAGGTTTCGACTTTTCTGCCACCAGATTACTTTCATTGAATATATATAATTTAGAAAACGCATTTTTGGGAAGAGCTCTGTCTTCTCGGGCCTTAAACAGTTTCGTTAGTTCCGGGCGATTTGTTGTTTTTCGTGTAACGTTATCGTCATAGGTTGAAATTTCATGGATCATTTGATTGACCTTAAACCCACTCGATTCACATGCGCCGTCGGTTATAATTGATGTGTAGTAGTCGTTCCTTAATTTCTCAAGCCTCCCCGAACTACAGAGATTCACGTATTTTTGTCTGTCTTCCGGGCGTCCTTCGAATGCTATCTGTTAAACTCTAACCACCAACATGCTGTTCGTCAGGAGCGATTGGTTTACGTATCACTGCAAATAATATTCGATTCAATTTTGCTTCATTTCCGTGTGTATCCAGTTGATGAAGGTTGCTGTATGTACGTCACGTTTCTGTTGATGCGGTAAAAATACGTTCGCAATTAACTACTATCAAACCGTCTTATCTTCCTGGTTCACAGGGTATTCACCCTGTTGCTCTCAAACACATGGGATTACACTGCTCTCTTTTTGCTTAATATTTATACACTTTCTCTAACATTAAGCTACTTCCATCTCCGATGGAAAAAAAATATAATTCTGCCTCGTTATAAAGGTGGCTCGTGACAAGACCAGCAATTATCGGCTCAATAACCCTATTTCGGTTTGTTCTAGAAGGTTGGAAAGGGAAATAAAATGTTGCATGATTGAATTCTTATTATCACAAAATATTATAAACCACTCCCGGCATGGGTTCCTCAGCAAACGTTCGAGCTGGAATCCTTCAATCATGTTACAAAATCTGCTGATTCAGGAGGTGCAATTATTATTATACTTTTGGATATGCAAAACACTTTTGATCGTGTGCCTCATAAGCGTCTTCTGATCAAAATGATATCTTTAGGTACACGTGGGCCATCGCTCAGCTGGTTCACTTAATAACTTAAATACCACACTCAAACAGTGAAGATGGAAGACAACAGCTCAACGCCCAGACCAGTCACCAGCTGAGTGATTCAAGGAAACGTCCTTGGACCTTTACTCTTTCTTATGTATATAAACGATATATGGGAAGTTACCAAGCATGAAAAACTATCACTATTCGCTGAAGATATCAACCTTGTCTACACTTTTCCCGCTGGCGATCTCAATTCTTCTTTGGAAAACATACAGAAAGACTTCATGTCGTTACAATCTTGGCGTCAAACTTGGTTGGTGAAATTTTCAGCTAATAAATCCATCATCAATTCACACGGTTGTCATATACCGGAAGACTTTATAAAGCTGGGTGGTCATGGCATCCTAACTAACAACTCAGTCCGCGACCTGGGTATACCTTACTCAAACGCATTCAATTTTGCAGAACATATATCTTTCCTAGTAGCTAAAACTATATGAACAGTTGGATATATTTAGCACTCATTCTTCCTTCATGCAGTTTGAATAACCCTTTATAAACTGTGCATAGGACCTTAACTTGAGTGCTGTAAGTTCAGATAGTTACCTGCGCAAGTCTGATAGGCCAGTTTTGGAAAGCCTCCAACGTGCATTCAAGAAATATTTAGTGAATTATCCGTCTTCTCTGAACTGCAGAGAGCGCTACCAGACAAGCGCACTGGATCCTCTTCGGTTACGGTATCTCAAGCTAAACCTTCCACCCACGTATAATATAGTTTATGACAGTGACTTCAATGTCAACTTCGCGATTCGCCTTCAGCATAGCTCAAGATACAACATCGAAACAAAGAGTAAAATTTGACAGTTCTTAAATCCGGTAAAATAATGCGTTCGATTTTTTCATAGTGACATATTCCTATATTTGGAAAAACACTCCCACATGCAATTACAGCAAGTGAGAATGTATTTCAATTCAAACGAAGCTTAGAAAGTTTTCTGAAATTAACGAAAGTCATGTCCATTTTCAAACCATCCCTGCCAGAAGACGATATCACTGAAAACGGACCTAATAACATCTGAGGGGAAACCTACATCACATGATACAACGCCACGTACACTTCGAACTTATCAAAACTGTCAGCTTCCCTGTCGGAGGTATTTCTCAGTTTCAAATCTTTCCATCAGAATAGATGTTGTAAACAGTTATGTCCAAAACTACAAAACAAAACTATACTGAACACATGGCGACACTATACATACACTCATTGATAATAACCAAATAATCCTAGTACACTCTTACTTCAGACTTGATGATAGCCAGTTGTGTACAGTTATTAATCACTCTACAATAGCTGAACACGCTAAAACTGTTTGGAAGAAGTATATACAACTTGGTCTGTTCAGCTCATATGATGACATACAAAGCTGTGTTTCGTCCTATCCTAATAGACCATTTAGCAAGATTTCCGTGTGGCTGAACATTCTTTCCACTTTATATATCGGCCGTGTATACCAAATCGACATCGGAATTCAGCCGTAGTCATATACCAGGAAAAGCTGTGAATCGATCTCCATTCGTGTACTAGGATAACAATTGTTTGCTAGAGGTATATATTTCATTAACTAACACGAAACTATAAATTTTATATGAAAGGTTTGGCAAGAAAATCACATATTTCATTACTCGTCATACTTCACACGATCGTTTTACGTTCTCCCGCTCACCACGTGATTTTGCTTCTCACCCCTGATTCAAAGAGTGAATCTAACGGGAAGCAGCAATCCATAACGTCCAGACAAAGAAAATTTCGTATTGGTTGAACAATTTGCGAGGTCTGCGAAATTCCGTCGATTTAAAGGGAATAACGAAGTCTAGTCCAGAAGGTCGTCCATTTCTCTGCGAAACGTTGGGGTCGCCTATCTCCCTTTACCTCGATGAAAGTTTTACATACATATTTCATGAACTGTCTACACCAAATAATGGCGAAATTCTTCGACTGTTCATTTCCTCCATCTTCCAAAATCCTATTTCTTGCATGACCTTGACCATTAGGTGTAAGGCTCCCTGCTTTCGTGTTGTTGGCGCCACTTTTGTTTTTCATTGTGTATGCAGTGTGTATGTCTTACTAGGCGTTTGGTTCCCGCTTGCTTTCGTTGTCGCCATTTACTAGACTATCGTTGGAACACTTACTTTAGAAGAACGCTGTTCCCCGGTGTCTCCACGCTGCTGAAAGTTGGTTTATGAGTTTAACGGATACACCAAGCCAGAACGTCTGACTTGCCTGTTACATAGGTCAGTGTTAACCGTAAGAAGCAAAAATTCATATAACTGCTCAGCATTTCCGATCGAACATTGAAAATTTTAAGAACTATCTTTTTAGAACCAAGTGTTCCAAATGCTTCTCCATAAACTGGAATTTTTATCTTCTATAACGTTCTTTTTGTCACTTTGTTTTCATAAGTGATGTATTATACATCCACTAATGTTTTGTTCAATAGGCACTTATGCGTATCGCGTTACAATATGTAAATAGACCATCCTCACCTGAGCGTATTTCTCACAGATACTTTGAGAAATATACCATCATAATAATTATTATTAAGAAACGGGTGCAATGATTCTGCACTTTTTCCCTGTAGGACTCACTCAGCACGCCCGTAACCGTCGTCAAGCAATTGTATGTGCAAATTAGGTCAATACCAATGTCACCCCGTTGAATGCAGAATGAATACAAATTATCACTCCGTAAAGTAGAATACAAGTGATGTTGAAAGATACCAGCAAACCCAGATACGAATTGAAGTACAAATTTATGCAGAATACTAATGAAGCAGCATAATTTGAACCGTAAAATATTTACACTTCAAACATTATTTTGATATCAACGAATGTGGCATTCTTTATACACAACACTTCTTTGTTGACGGAAAAGTGAACATGAGCTGTTTGAGTTCTTTTGAATAGAGCTCATTATACCAATATACCAGACAGTCATAGATAGGGTGCTACGCCACAGTGCTCTGCCATTTCTCCACATTTAGATTAGAAATGACGGTGTAATTCACACCGTTATGCACGAATCTTCAGTGTACTTCACCTGCAGTTAACAACTGTGAGTACAAAGGCTTTACTTTTCAGAATATGAACGAAGACACTTGCAATAGATATTCGTTCGTGTGAACGCTGATTTATGGAACATTGTTCAACACTGCAATTAATCTCATAACAATTGACCGAGCTTTCATTATTTATGACTGAAGTGGATTGACTTATAAAACAGTGGAACAATCGCTGATAACGCTTAATCAAATGTTTGAACAGACTGATAGTTATTTTGACTCACGGGAAATAGTAAGCAAATCTTTGTTATGATTACACCATCCACGTCAAACACAGCGACATATACAGCGGATTCATTGTAGCGAGATCGAACTACTTATCTAAATTAATAGCGTCCTCACAAGGTGTATATGAATTTTTAAATAACGGACCTAATCAGTAACGTACCACATACTTCTCCCTATCAAACAAAACACTACAACAATACAACACGCTTCATGAAATGCCCATTAATAAGACAACAGACAGCACTAAACTATTTATGAGACTATCATTAGATTTTAATCACCGGACATTTAGCTGAACGTAGATTGAAGTAATCAACGCAGAACTGAATTTCAGTGTTCAGGCTCCTGAACAGCAGGCCGCAGATCTGCTTATCACCACTTCACCACTTCTAATTCTGTAACTGAGGCAATACAAACAGCCTCATCGCCATATTATGTGTAGTCCCGTTCAACAAATGTACCTTTCGTACCTTCCAGCGGCCACGGCCGAATATATTTGTTTCTGAATAGTGATGTAACTGTAGTTCTCTTCCAAACATGTGATCTGCGTCCATTGATCTTCATAAGAACTATATCATATTCTAAACGACCTGGTTGAAGAATGAATAACGCTTATTGGATGATGAAATTGATATAAATACGTGGTTTACATAAACAAAGCAGAAAACAATACCAGTGCACATCCATTGCAACTGTCTTTGATACTAATCAAAATATTTTACATGCTGATCTAGGTAATTATCCGTTAGCAGTATCAGACAAACAAATGTGAACTCTCTGCGAGAGGAATATTGTCAATGTGCTAATACTGTTATTTACCGTATGCACACAGTTTAAATAAAATGATCATGTGCTTCACAAACCTATTTGCATTGATTTGTCAACACAATGAATTCAGAAGCTAGGATGGCTTATGACACGAACATGCGTGTTGCTTTTCGTTGGAAGGATAACACACACGTGTGTCAACTGCCAACTCTCCTTGCGTAAAAGGATTCTTGTTCTCCTTCTGTGCCGCTGATTCAAACCTCTCAGTGATTGTTATGGTAAGGTCAGTTACTTATCGTTTTCAGTAACCTCGTTTCTCACACTGCGCAAAATCCGTCTCATCAAAAGATTTACGATGTATGCGCACCGCCGTCTAAATACTCACAGTAAAATAAATGTTCTACTAAAATCAGCGACATGTTGTTTGTAGCAAGACTGTTCAGTTCATCAGAATGATGTTCTTCTGAAGCCGTACTGGTAACATTGTCACGAGTGAAAGTTTCCCACATGTAGTACTCCCCAATAGACGAAGCGTTTAGCATATACGTAAATCATTTGTGGAAAACAACTCACGTCAATCAGATTTTATGCTATCTTACCGATTGTATGAGGAAGATGGATTATTATGTTCTCCACATGATAGTGAAGAATTTTCGCTATTTTCAACAGATTCCTCCTTCATAGACAAAATATGTGGTATGCATGAGAAAACATTCGCATTGTTATTGGGACATATTTCAGAAACAATTAGACGGATAACAATGTAGATAAATTGCATTCATGCCGTTTTCGAGGTTGATCGGACTATTCTGGTGACCATCGAAGTACAGATGTCTGAAGTACTACAGTAAACATTCCAGAACATGTTTAGTGAGGCGCAGTAAATTGTTTGAATTTCTCATCTAATGAGGTTGTCTCACAAATTCGTCACTAAATTGTTTTGCTCAGACTATCGAACCGGAACACCACAAAACTGTTACAGCGTGCTTGCTAACTACGCAAGATTATCGGATATCTGTTTTACACTTTATATTAGGCCAATGCGGAAGCTAGCTAGTTTTCCATTACCTCGACTCAAAGACGATCATAAGCGTGACTTAATGTACGACAATAGATGAATACGCAAAATTTTCTGAACATTTGTTTTGCTGGTACTTTCTTTTGTTGGTTGGACATAGACGCTAATGTTGCACACGAAACGCACAGTCAGTAACGTTAATCGTGCTTCCTCTATTAGCTGGCATTTGAAGGTATATCTGAAACCAATCATACGCTTGTTCAGAACATCTAATTGACGAACCTGTTATATTTGTCGATTATATTTATCCAATAGCAAAATACAAGTTCAGCCAACTATGACATTCGTCATCTCGGAGGAACAATTAGAATCAAGAACAAAACATGAAAAAGGCCAATAATAGCGTGTAAGATGTCTTGCGCAAGACCTCTTACACGCTATTATTGGCTTTTTTCAAGTTTATCAGTAAGAACAAAACAATCACGCACATGCATATTGGCACAAGCCCGAATCAACCACACAAAACGAACATGTCATAATCCACGTTTGTTTGTATTCAAATACATACCTGTAATCTCAACTGATTTTCCTCCATAATCTGCCCCTCTAATACGCGCTCGTTTTCAGTGAAGATATGGAACATAATTCACCGTCCGAATACAAGCAATTGTGTCCGGGAATAACGACTGATGAAACGAAATCATTTGGCATTCATCCAATATACTCTTCAAAAGTGTTTTGGAATCAGCAAGAATCATAGTTCAGTTTGCAATTGCTCTTTCCGTAAATGCCCCTCAAGTTATGGAATAAGATCTTGCAACTAACTGCTAGGGTACAGAGAGTTGGTTAGTATTTCTTCAAGACTTGATGACATGAGGGTTTGTTTAGGTTATCACGAAATCCATTTCCAGTATAAAAGTTCAATCGTCGCGGTGAGAGTCGGTTAGATGTTACAGAAATGTGGATGGATGCATCAGACTCTGTGGTAATGTTTCTTGCTGGTGCGTATTCACTATTCATGGTCACATGATTCCTTGTCACTACTGGTTGGTCAAAAATGTTAAGTAAAGCGTAATAGATATATGGAAGTGCTCTAGTGGAGTCGCAGTCTGCACAATAATTGGATGTACTCTTATCGACGGCGATCGGTATACATGATGTTGTACAATTTGATAATCCCATTTGGAATTGGTTGGCTACATCCATGGAGTACCTTTGACATTTCGTGTCATGGTTTACAATAAGCTAATCATAGTACTAAGGTTGTTGAAGTGGCTGTCTGCGCTGAGTGTGTAACGATAGTCGAGTGTATGATAGAAAGTTGGTGACCTCACTATCTGTCCTCAGTTATCTCCATTTTGGTAATCTTCCTCCTTCTTGCACCTGACATCTTCTTGGTAACAATGGTGTGCCTTCTTCTCTATTATTGACACGGCCAGCCGAATCGCGCGCTCGACAAATTTTGCGTCCGGTGAATATTAGTCTGTATATATTGTAATGTTTCAATATCTTTCACTTGTTGATCTGTGTTCTCCTGCAATTCATCCGTCCTCGTTTCCCATCGCTGAACCCCTGTTCATGTGTACCCTAAATTCCACGCGCACTTTATCGCTCTGCCATTACATGACCCGTTGCATTTGGTCGTATTCCCCTGAATTGTCGGTCTTGCATCTTGCGAATATGATTCATTCAATATCGAGGTTTATTGTTATTGATTTCGATTTTTCTGCGTCGGCAACCCAAAGATACCAAAAATTTGAACATGTGACTTTGAACGTTCAGCTCACATTCGATGTTCACACAGCATCTGTCCACATACTAAAACATGATTGTTTCTAGTTTGTTCATCGTTTCGAATATCGATCAGTGCCAAAACTGATCATCAAACTATTCTGAGTATTTCACTTCCACAAAGTGCACTTATTGGCTTGTTGGTTTATCTTGTCACTTTGTGCACCAAATGCATTAGTTCTGACAATATTGGTCTATGTATCTGATACGCCAAACAGAACATGATCACTTGCTACAAATTCACTGTACTATGCTACGTTGTGGGGTTGAAATGGCAGGATGAATTTGTGAAGATACAAACATTCACGAATG
>LUCH01006434.1:6341-20200 GCA_013368495.1 Paragonimus heterotremus
TTGGGTGTCTTTGTTCCCAATTCAGACCGACAATTGTGTGCGATCAGACCGCACAGTGGGCTTATCGCGTTGTTTATGCAGGTGTTCCCATGAGCCGGATAGACCTAGTGGCATCGGTAATAATTGTCCGTGAGCCACCACCACCCGTTCGTGTGGAGTAATAGTGAACGTGCGCAGGTTTGCCCGCTGGGCGCTGCCTGTGTCATGCACACCGGATGTTCACACCTTTGCGTAACCCAATTACGAAGGAGGGTTAACCACCACCACCCGTTCTGCAGAAATAGCGCTGAACGCATTGATAGATGTGAACGTTCACCCCCCTCTGCGTAGTTGAAGTTCGCGAAGATGTGAACATCCGGTGTGCATGACACAGGCAGCGCCCAGCGGGCAAACCTGCGCACGTTCACTATTACTCCACACGAACGGGTGGTGGTGACTCACGGACAATTATTACCGATGCCACTAGGTCTATCCGGCTCATGGGAACACCTGCATAAACAACGCGATAAGCCCACTGTGCGGTCTGATCGCACACAATTGTCGGTCTGAATTGGGAACAAAGACACCCAAGCTGGGTTTGATTAAAATTCAAGCTGGCTACAATAATGCTAAGTGTTTGCAACCATAAACCATATAGATGCAATTTAGCGAGAGTTTTTCAAACACAGATTTTTATTGTTTTTTATTCTACACGAATATCGTTCTTCAGTGCAAATTCTATTCTCCAATCAATTTTCTGTTCAGCTTTTCCTTTCATCATTGGCACCTGGAAAGGAAGAGTGGGAATAATTGTTAAGCTTGCATGTCGACAATTGTTTGGTGCAAATGATTTACCAGTACCCCGTTAGCCCAGCATCTTAACCGGTTTCACCACCGCACCACGATAAGGTGGGGTTGGATTTCGCGGTGGATCTGAAATCGAATATCGTTAGCAATTTTACTCAATACATACCTGATTGTTTCGTTCCCTCATCCGGAAAATTCGTCGACATTATTTGTACTTACCTGCTGACGCTGGCCCCGAAGTACTGCTGGCATCGTGTGCACTACAGCCCTTGATTGAAGAACGGCGGGAAGACGCAGTCCCAATGATACCACTGAGGGCAAAATTGACATTTGATCCAATTGTCAGTACTTTGAGCCTGCACCGGCGACCCCCACTGTCCACATCCTCCACAAATGTCCGAGCTCACTTTCGCAGTTGTTTCCGCCACTGCCACTGTGCTCGGTCCCAGTTGCGGTTCATTTCTGTCGACGGCAGTGCTAGAAGAGTTCTGCGACGTTTCGGCACAGGACATTGAAACAGTTGGACAGTTCCGAAGTTCACTTGGGATTGCGCGGCAGGTGCCGGGGTTGATGCAGTTGGTTCGGGTAAGTCCGGCTCAATATAGTGGTTATCTGTTTGATTCTCCGGGATGTCCAAGATGACCAAGGAAGTATTGCTCGTAATTCCATGTTCTATTGGGATGAAGTAAGGCGGCAATTGACTGCGGCCACAGCTACGAAAAAATTCCCGAAGCTCTTCTAACAACTGGTTGAACGTTGTGTCGTCTAGTTGTCTCCTGGTCATCATGCCCAGCTCCGTGAGTGCTGTAACGCCGGATGAACAGACGTACGTCTTTCTCGGTGCCTCGTAGTCAACAGCGGTAACTTCCAAAATCCCCTTAAGCTCTCTGGTCCAACGTGGAATTACAGGAAAATCATCCATTCGACCACCAAACGATTGGTATACATGCAAGGAGTGCATGCATTGCAGCAGATACTCTACTGCAAACGGACGATCGCGATTCCAATTCAATGGATTGACGTTGTACCTCTGAGTGTAGTCGATCACAGCAATGGCCGTCGCGGAGGTCGCGAAAGTCAGGTGGGTTTCGTCCGTGAAGTATTCCGACATCAACTGCATCGCTTTCGGAACCAATCGACTACTTAACCCGACATAATCTGCACGATAATTTATCTGCGGGTATGAGCGGCATGTGGAGACTGGTATTGCCTGACGGTCGTTGAGAATGTGGTCGAAGACGGCTGTTGTGTGCTCGATTGCCTGCCAGATCCTGATTTGCGCATTGAAATTGTGCCGCTTAATTGAACGATGCGTCGCCTCCACGAAATCGTTGTCCCGTCGACCAAACGTGGGTATCTTCGGACCACGGCAATTGGTCCACTTATGCGACCGGTCAATGAGCCTGGTCATCAGGTACTCATTATAGAAAGTAGAGTCTGCGTTCCGCATGAGTGCCAAAGCTGCAGCGTACTTCCACCGGTTACGCGTGAGCATAGCCACTGCGAACCACTTGTTCACGGTCAGATTGGAGGTCCGACCGCGCACGTGCCTCAGTGTGTGCACTCGACACAGAAGTTGGTGGACGTGCGAAAGCTCTTGTGCAATTGCCGCTTGTATGGCTGCACTGTCGTCCATTATCATTGTCTTGGTCTCCACCGATCCAACGAAGAGCACAAATTGCCGAAGAAACAAGGCAATCGCTACCGTCGTTTCGTTCGCCAGCCAACGGAAGCTAACCGGTAAATCTGCTCCGTTGGCATATACAACCACCAAAACGAGCAGACTATACCGTTCCTTGCAACTCTTATATGTGGCATCAATCACGATAACTTCGGGGTAACGCCGACATAATTCTATTTGTTCGTTACTCATGAACATGGAGTGGGTTAGACGGTTTTCGTCATCTAAATTTAAGAAACACTTACCGGTTGTGTTCAGTTGTGCGTGCAGACGACCGAGGTAGCCGGTGGTGTTTCTCTTCACGAAAAGCCTGGCGCGGAGATTACACACATCCTTCGTTGTTGTCTTCTTGTTGAAACGCTGCCGGATGTATTGTGTAATATTGAACGATACAGTGCCGTTGAGTAGCCACGGGCGGATCTCATCCACATCTGCAGCCGTGAGCCGGCGCCCTGAAGCATCGTACTGGGCAGCAATCGCGTCACATGGGTGTTTGTGTTCCATGAAGAATTTTGTGAGGCGGAATTCTCCGTTGACATTCCGGTTGACATTGAATTAGGCGGGACACCCAGATTGTCCATTCGCTATCTCTCGGATACCAGAAGATGAACTCAACACATTTATCCTACGGACGAATGCGTAAGCGCGTCTCTTATGATCTCCGAACGCAGGCTCGGTTGACCGAATGCTATATGAAGAGCCGGACTGAACTTCAAAACGTTTCAGCTCGGCTCCAACGGTATCTAAGTTTTGGAACTGTCGCGGAGAGACGACACTACCAAAATGGTCCTGAAATGATATGGATAAATCAATAGCGTTTATGCTCATGTTTTCGATTCGAGAGAAGGCATCCTTCTGACGTATACTGCCCGTTTATTGCGAGTGCGAACGAATGACGATCAGCACATTTTGGACGTACATGATTGGTCCACAAGGCGCGCAGGATTGACGGCATGTAGTAGAGAGGAAACAGTGCCACAGGAAGGGGGATATACCAGATAGGGGGAATTGACCATGTTATTGTAGACTACTACGCAGGGCATGGGATGCTTTTCCTGAACGTGTAATCCCGCCAACTCTGTTCCCAACTCTGTTCATTGATCAGCGCTTTGTGCCTTAGCCCAGATACTGTACCTGTTTTTTACATCTTACCATTATCGCGCCTGCTTATATGGTTATACTTGTCAAGATATGAAACTCTCAGAAGTCTCTATTGATCCATTGACCCAATGAAATCCCTGGAACTGAAACTGAAACCGTTGAAACAGCGCGCGTTGTGAATTTTCCGTTGTATCTGGTAGCCGCTCGATGGCCAAGAAGAATTATGATGCTCTTTTCAAACTTCTGTTGATCGGTGATTCTGGTGTAGGGAAGACTTGTTTACTGTTCCGCTACGTAGAGGACACGTTCTCATCTTCCTTCATTTCAACCATAGGAATCGATTTCAAAATTAAAACGATCGAACTTGATGGCAAGAAAATAAAGCTGCAGGTAAGGGGCTTTGGTTGTCAGTTTGATCTCTGCAGATATGGGATACAGCTGGTCAAGAACGCTTTCAGACAATAACTGCGTCGTATTATCGAGGAGCAATGGGCATAATGCTCGTTTATGATGTAACTAGTCGGAAGACGTTTGATAACATTAATCGTTGGATGGGAAACATACAGTCTTTGGCATCACATGACGTCGAAAAACTGGTTGTGGCCAACAAGTGTGATATGGATAGTCAGAGAGTGATATTTCGTGAAGAAGCTGTGAAAATGTGTAATGAGTTTGGGGTAAATGTTTGTTCTTTTCTGATAACCCCTTCCTCAGGTTAACTTCTTGGAAACCAGTGCAAAGACAGGAGAGAATGTTGACAAAGCATTTGAAGCATTGACACTCGCTATTTTACGGAAGTGCCCGCGTGAAACCTCAGGTCCATCTGCTGCTCCTGGAATTAACATGATTGAAACACAGCCAAGGCCTTCTTCCTGTTCTTGGTGTGCATAACTGCTGTAAAAATGGACTTTTTCGCTGTTATTATTGTTGACTTTTTCATCTAAGTGATGTCACGACTAGTCACCAAATTATTCATGGTGATATCCCCATAAACATAGGCTGAATTCAGTTCGCATTGTGCATTGTTTCTCCTGTGAGGTAAGTATTTTTCTAATTTTCCGATCGCAATATTTGCCATTTGTGATCATTGGCTATTACGATAACATCCATCTTATTTTGTTGACCTGAAAGCTTTGAATAGTTTTCATGTTATGTTCGATTTTCCCCAATCACTTATCCTCTTGGTATAATATTTCCTTTTACTTCCTGTTTCCACACATTGTACATGCACCGTGCCGGTTGTCGGACTGAGTCTTTTTCTATTATCATTCAGTTGTCTAAGATGAAACATCCTCTGAAATCCGGACTAAGAAATTCTGGGTTTTCGGAAATACGTTACCAGCCTGTACTTCGTATGCTATTTTGAAATGTGTGTAACGTTTGTTCTCTGAATACTTGCCGGTCAGCCCAAATTAGGACTGGTTTAATGTCCGGATAAAATATTGAAAGCAGGACCAGTTTCCCCTCCATAGATGTCCGTACATAGCTTGTTGACTATTCTGTTAGTCTTGGGTTCGATAATCTTTTATTGTACTTCATCTGAGGAACCGTTAATGATGCTGTGCGTGCATGTTCCACTGGTTTCTTGCGAAGCTGGAAGTATAAAACTTGTGTAGTATCGCCGCCTCGAGATAGTCCAGTAAGAGTCGGTTGTACGGAGTTCGTGGTTTCACAGCCGATTCTATCTCGGTTCGATTGTTGTCCGTACGCACCGATCACGTGTTATATCGTTTGGTGTCAGTGCAGACATATTGTTTGAACAAGTTTAGAATTTAATCCGATCGGTGGTTTTAATGGCGTCTTTCGCGCATGTGCTGCGTATTCTTAACTCCACTAATTAGGATCTCGCATCGATGGAAACGTCTTCCGAAAGTGTTCCCTTTACCTTATCAGCAGTTATGGTTTGAGTGTTGTGCTTTCTCCTCTGTACCATCTCACAAACTACCCTGTTAAATATGAGCAATCGTACCGGCAGTGAGTGTCAGACTGACAACCAAGAAATTTGATCGAACAATCTAGCCCGCGTAACTACACCAAAATGTAGTGCACCCATCCATCATTAAAATGTATTTTCATGCACTGCCAGTTATCCCGTGCCCCTTTGTTCTTTTTCCTATTGTGGTATCTTTACCTACGCTTCCGTCGACGCGTGAGTTAGCGCGCTATCTTCTCCATTGTTGCTCGGTTCCGTCTTTTGTTTTTCGTTTGTTGCAACACTGGTAGACGCTTAGGGTTTCGTTGGCAAAACCGCATGTACAGTTCCCTGATGGTTATAAATAACGACTGTTTAGTTTTGGGGTTCAGGTAACCTTTTAACACTTATTGACATCATTTTGTTTGCTACATCTTCTTCAATGTGAGTTAAAACGACACAATGCAGTCTGAGTCACACTGTGTACGTCAGACACCGACGTCGTCATGGTTGCTTTTACTAGCAAGTAATCACTGTTTTTTTATTATTATAAACGGCTCTAACCTCAACCTGCGTTGATTACCTTATGGCTGAGCGTCTCTCGCATCAGACATTATCAACCGAGACCAGTAACTAGGAGAAACCACTTGGTTGTTAGCCAATAACTTGATCAGGAATTCGGAATACCGGGATTATTTCGTTGCATAAGTTGGTTGAGTGTCGCCCATCCGGTTGATCACTTTGTGGCAACTCAAGTATCTAGTTAGAAGCACCTCTGGACGTGACAGTGTGCCCCAACCGTTGATGTGCGTGCGTCCAAAACGCTTCCAATCCTTCTGTTTATATTTAAGTCAGTTTTGTTTTACTACCCTTGGTAACTTTTTGAAATATTTTCTCACCACTGTTGCAATGAAAGATGACTGATCGCAGTGCCGTCCGGTCAGGCCCCTGGCCGTTGTAGATGAATCTGTGAATAGTGGTTTGTTAGAGCAAGCGATTACCGTGCGATCGATCCCTCAAGTATTGATAAAGTTGTGTTTGAGGCGACCAGCCATCACATTTAGGGACCAAGAGTGGCGCTGGCCACTCCGCACTATCTGTGGTGGCAGATGGGCTGGGGTCATTTTTGTAGATGTGTTCGTCCATATATTCCGTCCGTTCACCTCGTTGAGAAACCTGGATTATATGTTCTCTGGTCACCCTTCGACAGCTGTTGCCAGTGCGCCTTTACCAGTGTACCATGAAATAGCTGTAAGCAAGGTGGATTCATGCATATGAAAGCACTCACATGGAGGCTTCTTTCAGTAAGGCGCTATTATCTGGGGGTCCGGAAGGACAGTGACCACCTTTTATTGAGAATGCTATCTGATACTGTGAGCAGTAAAGATCCTGTCGTTCGTGTTGCGAGTCTTTGTATAAGTAATTTCCTCTTTCTCCCTAACTGTTTTCCCTGCCTTATCTCACACAACGCCTTTTTTCTTTTCATACATATGTATGTAACACGTAATGACCACAGTATAGAAAAAGGCACCGTGTGAGCTATAGGAGAATTATTTAGAGAGAAAGAAGAATTACACATAGACTCGCATCGTCGCCATGCCAGACAGTGTTCCAAGCCAAAAATGTTCATTGTCTACTGATGAGCAGTAGAGGATTTCGGTTTTCATTTAAACTGAACATCAAACACAGTTGATGGTAACTGTCGCATTTCCGTAGGCTTTCGAAGAAACATTTGACTCCAGTTTCGCACATGCTAGAACTCGTCAGTTGTGCATCTCCTTGCCACGGCCACGCTTTCATGAGGCAACTGTGTCGACCACTGCGCCAGTGACCTCACATTAGGCACGACCGAATTATCATATGTGAACGCCCAGCCACATCCGCTCGTGAGTGGTGGTCAGATTGCCCGATCACCTCTAGATGAGACAGAGTTACTGTCCATTAACTCCAATCGATGACCCATTGACCAGAACTCTTCAAGTTGAAATCACGGAAATCATTGACTTGTGGAGCGGTATTTCGGTTAGTGATGAGTAGTAGGGGACTTTGGTTTTCATGTAAATTGGACATCGCCCACAATTGACCACAACTGTCTCATTCCCATAAACTTCCCAGTCGGCCTCTTTCGAAGAGACATTAGACGCGAGTTTCGCTCACGTTGGACTGGAAAGTTTATGGGAATGAGACAGTTGTGGTCAATTGTGGGCGATGTCCAATTTACATGAAAACCAAAGTCCCCTACTACTCATCACTAACCGAAATACCGCTCCACAAGTCAATGATTTCCGTGATTTCAACTTGAAGAGTTCTGGTCAATGGGTCATCGATTGGAGTTAATGGACAGTAACTCTGTCTCATCTAGAGGTGATCGGGCAATCTGACCACCACTCACGAGCGGATGTGGCTGGGCGTTCACATATGATAATTCGGTCGTGCCTAATGTGAGGTCACTGGCGCAGTGGTCGACACAGTTGCCTCATGAAAGCGTGGCCGTGGCAAGGAGATGCACAACTGACGAGTTCTAGCATGTGCGAAACTGGAGTCAAATGTTTCTTCGAAAGCCTACGGAAATGCGACAGTTACCATCAACTGTGTTTGATGTTCAGTTTATATGTTCATTGTCTTTAAGATCTCAGCCAGGCGCGCCTCATTGAATCGAGTTTCAATGTGAGTGGTTTCGTCCCCCGAACCCTAGTTATACGCCGTCCGCGGGGCTGCTGCTGCTGCTAGCTAAACTTATCGGTCGCAAACGGGGCAGGGTGTGGCAGGCAGTGAGTTAGCACTCGTAAGATGTATACAAGCCTGCGAAACCTGTGCGACGATAAAAATATGCCTAGGTGTTGACGGAATCTGTCTGTTCGGACAACACGTCGGCGAACTTTGTCGTTGCTAACACGATGTTCTCACTGCGTTTTGGATATAGCGATAATCGAAAACGGACAATGTGAACATTCTGTGCGCGGATGGACCAGTACCATTTCATAAATGAGGAAAATATTTATCAGTTGGTACGATTGAAAGCGTTATTCTAACTTAAAGAGGAAAAAACTGGTTACTTTTCGTTTGCTAGACGGCAAAACATGGTAAAGCTTCAGGGACTTTCTCTGACGGCAGGCATTTCGATGCGGATCAGTTATGTTTATATATGCTGTAATCTTAGGGATTGGGGCGACCAATCTCACCGGCTTTATTGTCTTAGGCGTGTGAATAGCTTGCGGTTATACGATGCTTGACAAACCCTCGGCTATGAATTAAGTGAAACTGACCATAATTTGTTTCGAATAATTACTACGAATTCATACTCACCATCAAAGGCGACAATGCATCAGCTGTTCACGCTGATGCTTAAATGCCATGCAAACGCAAAGAAAAGGGACAAACCTGAGTTATGGGTAGAAAGGATAAGGCGTGGGGACTTAGCTGTTTTTAGTAGGTAGGTCCGATCCTTCCCCTTCCTGCTTTTTTGTTTTCGACTAGGACTGGCTCTTTTCTTCACGGTTGTATGGCGGTTAATCGTCAGTGAGAATACTGATGTATTAGTGACGTCATCAGCAAGATGGATCCCTTACAACTTTCAATACCGCAACACTACGTGCATTTACTTCAACAGACGACTCAGTCAAACAACAGAATTCACGCCGTTGGGCCCGATCAGCCGCCACCTCACCTAAAATCTCCAGCCACCGACCCTTCAAGTCGTAGAGGTCCCAGCCAGAGAGGATGAACCGAACTCCAGTAACCAAATTCTTAGTGAAAGACTTCATTTATGTACGCCAGATCATCGTCTGTCCATCTCGCATCTTAGCCCATTTAGCCAAAGCATCTGCAAAAGATGCTCAGTATGACAGACGATTAGCTGGCATTTTTAATAAATGGCCTGACCATCTAGGCCAAAGTAAACTTAGAGATTAAACAGAACAACTCGCCTGGCAATCAATACCAAATACCCTCTTCCTAACCTCATCGTTGCTTACCCGTTGGTGCCACTCGATGCGTGCGATCAAACGCAGACATCAATGGTCAAATCTCTGAAGACAAAGCACGTCTTCTACTCTGAACGACCAGGTTTTGGAACCACAAAGTGTCACAGCCCACACGGTTGTCTAATAATATAAGACCCTCAAGCTTCAAAGAGATGCTTCCGTGCCACCAGGGATTGGCGGATTCTGCCCTATCCCTAAAGATATGAGCTTCTGTTTGATTTCCTACAGCTTCGCAACTGTTGATACAAGTTTCTAGGCACGCAAACAGGTCAGCAACCTCCATGACTTCATCATCCAATATTAACTCTACGAAACCACGGTAGTCTTTAGGAAGCACTTTGCACTTTGAGGCTGTAAGGCTTATGCTGAACTACTCAGCAGAGTGCAAAATAACGTCCAGCGTTGTCTGTGCCTATCAGGAATTGTCAAACGATAAGACTTTGTCTTCAGAATGTGGACTGTGGCTGTGGACTTCTGCTTCTCGTGAGTGCTGTGAGTAGTCCTCCATTATTTCGTTAGAGACCAAATAAAAAAATGGTGGAAGCCTACGGCTCTAACGTACGCCGCTGTTTATACTATCTCACGTCTGGAGCCTAATGTATACTGTCTTGTGGGCACCAATCTTCAATTGTAACATTATTATTCACGTGGGTTCACCTCTAAATAACTGTCTGTCAAGCGCCTCTGTCAGATTCTGCGGTGACGCCAAAGCCGGATCGCATGGTCAGGCTGGGCTTGGAATCGCACTGGGTTCCAGAGCAAAACAGTGTTCTCTCGATTTGATGACGGTTAACAGTCTTTTGTGTGCTGTTATCATCATCGTCATATACAGCAATAACTGTATGTCGGTTAAAGTCTGTCAACGCAACTGAGAAGTTTTGTGGATTCATTGTATTGGTGTACTCTTTAACAGACAGTAATTTAAATGTCACCAAGAATCCGTTCTTCGATGCCCTCATCAACTTTTTGGAGCAGACTGAGCCGGCGACTTGGGTGCTGAACTTTGTTGTTCTTCGGATGAGATGCGACTGGGTGATATGTTTGGTAGCCGGGCACAATTCACTGACAATGGTGAGACTGTTGCCGATATGCGCATCTTACGGTTTGTGCACGAAGAAGCATTCTATCACATGGGGACCCCTTGCCACTGATAAATAGATGTTGCAATCAGTTTCTGATGGCGTCATTGCCTTTTGGAGGAACCACATAGACCCGGATCATACTGATATGCCAGCACGTTTCGTTTTGTCACTTACACAGAGATCAAAGGCTCTTAAGTAAAAAATAGCTGTTATTTGGGTGGGAGGGAATATAAAGATCGCTTACCAGGAGTCAACGATGATCAGGTTATCCACGTCTAGTCAACTGAGAAAACCTAATAAACACCGGGACCAAATCACATCAACTGTGGTAGCTTATTGTCACGAGGTGTGTCTCGAAAAAATGGTGCAGTTGTGACAAGATTGAAGTGTTACGTAGATAAACCTTATGAACAAATGTCGCTGGATTCCACCCGTTTAAGTATGATAGCGGTCGTCAAGAACTTAAACACAGGCCAACGAAAAGCTTGAGCATCACTCGCTCGAATGATCAAAAGAGGCGGGTCAAAGTTTTTTTTGTCATTCTGGACGTAGCAGAGTGCTGTTTACCCGGATTCCTGGTTGTGCTGGCCTTCGAGCCGGCGTAAGTGAGACTATGTGGGTAAAAATTTCATTTGTCATCGGCCATTCGCGTCGGCTTCATTGGTAGGTTGAACGTTTTGGGGGAACATTTCATCTTGGCCATATGGACACCTGGATATGAATGGTCATTTATTGATTTCAAGACGACCTTCCGTCGGAAGCAAAAGTGGCTCTGGAGTGCAAGTTATTGAAACGTGTTATGGCCGATGGGCCTGATTTCACCTTCCTTTTTTATGATGGTAAAGGATGGTTGATATCAAAACTAGAAAAACTCACAGTCGGTTTGATGCTTATCAATAGTTAATCCTGTTTCAAAAAGGGAATTCGAGGCCTACTCGACAGACACAGAGGTATCCTTCTGGCTCCCATTACGTGCAACTTACTCAGTTGATTTATATTACGTCGAATTACTAAACTCAAGGTAAATGAAACACGTGAAAAGCGTGCGAGATTCTAATCCGACCAAGTGTGCATTTATCCTGTGTCGAGTCTTCAGGTATTCGTGCACCTGAAGGTTACTTTTGATTCTTTTGCTCGTAACGTTCTCTGCAATTGCAATCTTCGCCAAGGAATTCCAGTGAAATACGTGAATCTGTTGAGATCGTTGTATACTCACTTTGCAAGCATGTTGGGAGCTTATAAGCATCTGTTTCGAGTGTTCATCACTTCTGATGGTGTTCGTCAAGGGTATCTGATCTCTCTGATCCTGTTCCATTATGAAAAGTGTGCGCTGGAGAAATTCAGTGAGATTGGTTTTGAGCTTCTTGTTGGCACTAGGTTGACCGACTTGGAGGATGCGAGTGACATTGCTTTTTCTAGTCCCTTTGTGGAAGACACGTAGATCATACTGAATCAGGTGAATGACCGGACTGGTTTATATGAAGTGCGCTTTGTACCTCTGAATTGCAGTGTTGCTTCAAGTCTAGGGCGTTTCCAATCCTACGCATTTATTGAGCAGTTCCACATATTTGGGTTGCGCTATCTTGCAAGCTTGTATTATCACTGATGAGGCCTCTGTAAAAATGTCAGACACTTACTACTTTTGCGGACTTGTGACAGGTGTCGTCTAAAGGCCTGACATTTGGCGTTGGAAGGAAAAGTGTAGTGCTTGTGTACGTTCTTTCCTGCCCTGTGGTTAGGTGACGTTGCCCGTTCGTGGGCACGATATCAATAGACTTGATGTGTTAGATCATCGTTGTTTTCACCGACTAGCCCACATTCAGCCGAATGGTCACGTAAGCAGCGCGGTCGTTTGCTAACACGTATTTCAGAACGATAAAGGTACGAGATCAGTCGGTCAACCAATCAGGTTGCACAGTCTGTGATGGTCGAGTCATATACACAGCATGCCATTCAAGCGTTTTCCGCACCGTAACTTATTTACTAAGACCGTCAATAGTTGGGTAAAACCGCGAGGTGATCAAACAACGACGTGGTCTCGAAACAAGAAAAACCTGACTATTCCGTTGAGCTGTGGTCAAGTGTCATCTGCTCAGTTGAGCTCTTCGTGATCACTCAAATCGGTGTTTAGAAGCGCCATCCGAGATGACAGCGTGCCACGGTCAACAGCGTACCTGCTTTCATAACACTTCTAATACTGATAAGTAGTTTAGCAGATTTGATAATTTGGAAGAGATCCATTTGCGAAAAATCTGGACTTCGGCTGGATTCGAACCAGCGACAGAAACAACATGCCCAAACGCGGCAAGTGCTCTACCGGCTGAGCTACGAAGCCAGCTGGTTTGATTCCAGCCGAAGTCCAGATTTTTCGCAAATGGATCTCTTCCAAACCTCTAGTACTTTCACGTGGCTTTGCTTAATTCGTTCTCACCCTTTTTGATCCCTATGGGCAATTCCACTTCACTGTTGCAATGAGTGGCAGCCAGTGTCTTTTGTTGCCGTGATTTCTGGTCAGGTGGTGGATCATTGTGAATGAACTAGTGAATGATTGGCGACGACATTGAAGCGGAATTGACGCCGTTATGGTAGACGTTTGCAGGAAACGCCTTTCCCTTGAAACGTACTGGTAGTCATGTGAATCCGACAGTGCCGAATGTCAAACTGCCGTCAACAGAAAAGGAGCTCAAAGTTGGCTGTTCTCCTTAGGCTGACATCCAGCTCCGAGATAATCACATTGGCGAAAATGTGAATTCCAAGGTCTGCTGCTTTGATGAAATCGACTTTCGTGTATGTGTCGGGCTCGGGTTGGATCCACCTCGCTTGGATAACCGCCGACGGCCGTTGCAACCATGCGCTGAGTACAGTACTCGTTATAGAGAACGCGCGTACCGCTGTTGCACTTGGTGTCCTCGTCCTCCGAATCAGACCTGATCCCAGATAGACTACATAGCTGTTGGTTATAGGTGGCGTGGCTTCATTCAGGAATGTCATTCTCACTGGGTCACATACTTGGACTCAGACCATCATCATCATCATTATCATCATAGACACCAATACATCAGTGGTTCACACTGATGCTTAACTGCCACACAACCACGAAGGAAAAAAAATCTACATGAGAAGAGAGTAAAAAAGAAGGGGAGGGCAATGGACTCAACTACTAAAAATAACTACGTCTATATTCAAACATACAACATCAGAGCGCCTACACCGTGCACTGTTGTCACGTTGTCCTTACTTTCCCGACCTATACTGCGAGGTGGTCAGGCTTGTGCACTGTTTTGATCCGGCGGGCTATGCTGACTAGGACTCCG
>LUCH01006435.1:26589-39725 GCA_013368495.1 Paragonimus heterotremus
TAAAGCGTGATTGACAGCATGTATCACGAGAACTGAGCAACGGAAAGTAAGTGAACTCAACTCACTAAACACGTCGAACTCCACGGCTTTCATTCCGACGTCGCTTGTGCTTGGTACACCTGTACGCCATCTACCTTGTAACCCCAATAGTACCCACACACATTATCATACTTCAGGCGTCCATCGTTCGAATTTTTACTTGAACCCAGGACGTACAAAACACTGTATTCCTTCATATATTTCTCCAAACAACTTCGAAATTCCTGGAAGCCAGAAAATCCCTGATCCTCGAATAGATCTTTGAATCCCTGAAGATAATCCATCACCTAAAATCACATTAAAACAATTACTCATTTATTAACATCGAACGAGTAACTATTAATCGAACATAAACAGATACTTCACATGAAAACGCATAATTGCAACCACAACGCCCACCATGAATATTTTCAACCTTCGCGCGAAATGAAGGACAAACCCATCAACGGTCGGTTAAAACAAACTTTTCGACGCTCGTCAACATTTTTGTCTCAGAAACTGACGATTTTCAGTTTCTTAAAAGATGCCACCGAAATACTGCTCCATATTTCCGAATCCCTCATAAATTCGTCGTTTTTGGACAGATTTTGCTCCCTACAAATAATTTTGAGCCTTGATAGATATAGGAATTCATATGTATTGAACATCACCCACATTTGATCGCAGTCCCATGGATTTTTCCTTGGACTACTTTCGAAAAGAAACACTAGGATCGAGTTTCGTTCTCACTGGGGCTTCTTCAGCTATGTCCAGGCCAAGGGGGCCATTGGAAGAGGACTGAGGAGCAGTATTGACACTGAGGGCAACGTTATTTAATCACCGCTGCAAGAAGCGGAGGTTTTCCGCCAGCTTTTTGAGGCGGTACATATTCCGGCCTCTGGAACTGCCACAGTAGAACTCACCGCAGGGCTTGCAAGAAGGCCAATGGTGGAGGATGTTTGAATAGGAGATGGGTAGGTTAAGGATAGATTGAATAGACAGGACGCGATTAAAGCGATGGGGCTGGACAATATCCATTCAAGAATACCAAGACCTCTCAGTGAGGTTTTGCAAAAGCTTCTCACTATATTGTTCAATCTTACCCTAGAGAAGTTTATCATCCCAGATGGCTAGAAGGGAGCATGGGTCGCACCAATCCATAAGGGAGAAGAGAAACACGAAATGGGAAACACTGATTGGGAGAGGAAGTTGATGTTTATTACCTGGACTTCGGGGGGACATTTGGTTCGGTGAACCACCGGTTGCTAACCCTCATATTAGGGACCTTTGGTCTTCCTTCAGGAATGCCAAGATGAAAAGAGAACATTTCGAGGAGTCGCATCATTCATGTAGATATAACACCGGAAAGATCCACGGAAGGGGCGGTGTTTAATGCAATACTTCAGGGAGCTCATGGACCTGAATGCTGGGACCACTACTGTTTTCGATTGCCATCAGTCGTCTCACCAGAAACCTGAAGTGTTCCTGACAAATTTCTGCCGATGATATGAAGATTCTAGGAAATTCTGACTACACGTACATGCAGAAGAACTCGAATACTGTCCAGAAGTGGTCAAGCAAATGGTACCTACTTTTAAATGTAGACAAGTGTGATCAACTGCTTGCTGGGGAACGGCCAGGACCAGTCGAATATTTCAACAAGGAGGGTAAGGAGAGGGAGGTGATGAGGGTGAGGACAACTAAGGGCTTGAAAGTGCCCATAGAGGGGAACTTCAAAGTGTCCAAATAGTGTTTAAAGGGGGCCCGAAAGGGAGATAGAGCGCTGTATGTGTTGAGGAAAACGTCCAGGTCAAGGTTACCGCAGCTGGTTTCACCACACTGTAGAGCTTATATGAAGCCACATCTGGAATGTTGTGTGCAGGTTTTGAGCCGGTATATGGTAAAAGACAAGAAGGTACTTGAGAGAGTTCAGGGGAGTTCTTACAAGGCTGCTTGAGGGAATGCGAGACGACTGGTATGAATACAGGCTGAGAAAACTTAATCTGTTTCCTCTTGCACAAAGGAGGGTTAAAGTGTACCTGATAGAAGCCTTCAGGGTTCTTAAGAGAATAACCGGAGTTGAGGCGAAATCTCTGTTCGGTCTACATACAAACTCACACCATCGAGACCACAGCCTGAAGTTGCGAAAGTGGGTTGTTATATCGATCGGGGGCTAACTCCTTCGTACGTCGAGTCACCAACTGTTGGAACTTGCTTCCACAGATAGTGATGACCTCTGCAGTTGTGGCAGAGTTCGGAATAAAGCTAGGTGAGTGCTGACCATCCATCTTCCCGGACCTATTGCCAGATTTTAGCTGAGATGAGCTGCACTCCTACTTTCCTTCCCACAGAATTAAGTTGGTTAACTTTTCATCTTTATTTGCTATTACTGTCATCTATTTATTAAACCTTTTTCACCGTGATTATTTATCTATATATTTACAAAGTTAGTTTTAACGTCTGAAAGTATGGGTTTCAGGAATCAAACCCTCATTGGTCTTACACTCATTTCTTGTCTCGCATCATTTCAATGGCAGGATAAACTTGTGTATATCGGCGGTCGCCGTGAACTTGCCGTGTTCTGATAGCACTGATGGCCTGAACACAGCAGCTTTTGCCTGCAGCCCTCGTGACAACTTGTGGAAGTGAAGAGCTTCTTCTCATTATCGTCGCTGCACTTGATGCCCTAAGAAGCTCACTGGTGCAAGAAACGGAACAATTTCTGGCCAAAGCTGTTCCATCCTGGAAACTGAATTGGGCTGAAGCAGTGTTTTAAAGTGATCTGTAAAGACGCTGACAACGGCGTTGAAGAAAGGTTGCTTCGATGAGTAATGACCTTATAGGAGAATAAAAGCTACATAAGGAAGGTTTGAAAGAAGATCTGTGACAAGCCTCCTGTTATATCTGCGCCGGCCGTTATCAATCTCTGTGGCAAACAACTGTTCAACGAAATCAACTCTAAAGATTTGTGTGAGACTTAAATTGCCAAGAACTCGCCGAAATTCAGTCTGACATGAATGATGAACTCCGAGGTGAGACTCGAACGCAAAATTCCCTAAGCCTGTGGCCGATCTGATAACCGCGCGCCGAACACGCTCAGCAGCGATTATATTCTTCTACAGGCTGGTATGCACAAGCCGGTTAGCACGCCCGAGGAGCTGTCTTATGTAGACCCCGTAAAGCGTCTGAAACTCTCCTTTGTTTATGCAGGAAATGTGCGCCTAATCATCCTCCTCTGCCGCCATCTTGTCGTGATACGCGAAGAATAAGTTAGATGACATACACAGGCTCAGATCTTTCTTCAGGTCGAGTTTCGTAATATCTGCTACGCTGGACGCACTAGGAATCACAAAGACATCGCCCGAATCTTCCCCGAGTGACGTGTGTACGCACTTATTGTCATTGGGTGTGAAACTTCATTCATCCCACCAGCGCCTAATCGTATCAAGATCGGTCAGTGGTACACTGGGATCAATGGTTTTCCAGATTTTTAGGTAATCGCCTCATAGAAGGGCGTTACTGAAGATATTGTCCGGAAGGTCGTTGGTATAAGTAAGAAACAAAAATGGACCAAGCACTTAACCTATGAAGAACTCCCGCAGAAGTGAAAGGTGGAAACAGAAGACCTGATCTAATTTTAGCTCTAAAAGTTCCCTTATCGAAAGGGGCAATCCAGTAAGAAAACCTCTACCTTAATACCGTAAGCTTCTAGTTTTGGGTTGAGGGGACCATGTGGGATGCGGTCAAAATTCTCAGCGATATCGAAGGGGATGGCATCTGAGACGAAGCCTCTGTCTTTGACCTCCCTCAGAATATCCAACAAGATACGCATTTTTGTTATGCATGACCGGTTAGGAAGGAGCCCATAATGGGTAGGTAAAAGCAGTGGTCTGATACGAAGTGACTGAGGACAGCGGGCTCTGATAAACGCCCAATTATCTTGCACAGAATGCTTGTAAGGCTGACTGACCGACAAATAGCCAGGGAGGGCTGGTCAATAACTTTGAAGATGAGTATGACCGCCCCATCTTTCCACGCGCTAGGGAGAACGCCAGTCCGGCATTTCTGCCTAAACAGTTTATAAAGGGGTTCTGCCAGACTAGCAGCTGCTCCTTTGGGGATTCCGGGATAGATTTAGTTGTGACCCACTGTAGCGTATAAATTAACCTCGAATAAATGATTTGCAGTATTCAACATAGAAACTCAGCGGTAACGAGTGGTTGCCGAAAGTCCTGCATCGGTAATATAAGACGCTGGTTCGGCGGTGTAAAGTCGCATATTATCGAATAGTACTGCCTAAATAACTCGGCCGCAAGTAGAGATCAAGTTGAAGTTTCTTCCTCGGGCATTCGCGAATAAGGAGCCAAGGGATTATCCTTTCTTAGCCGTCACACAAGCCTAAATGAGAAGTCTGTTTCCCCGGGCACTGAGGAGGGTGTTTTCTTTCACAGGTTTTGTGTGTTCAAGGATTTTCCGCCGGCACCTATTTCGAACAGTTCGGAACGCAGTTAGTCGCTTCGGGTTTCCCGCAAGTTTATGCTTCACGACTAGGTGAGAACGGTTAGCGAGAATACGGCGCAACCCGTACGGAAGGTGTTAGCGATAACAGGAGGTGCGCATGTCGCGCAGTACGGATTGGCCGTCCGCTTGCTGCGGTGCACCTCGTAGTGCATTCTAGTTCTGGTCCATGAGAGCATCTTTCAGAAAGACGTGAAATTAAGTAGCTTCCCAGGTCGTTAAAATCAGGTTGATAGAAGTTGCGAACTGTGGACTATCTTGCTGGTTGCCTTAACAAATAACAGGTAAGATGAATGGTTAACAGGGCACGGTTGCTGCGTCCAGCTGGAGGCCTGATGCTCGTACTGTTCATTAGGCGGATCTTACTACTGATGACCAGCAGAACGATGCCCGGCCGTGGCATCTAGGTGTGACCTCCAAGTTTTCCGTCCTATCGACGTCGACGTGAAAGTCAAGAAACCGCCTTCACAATCCTGGTTAGAGAATGATGCTCAGTTTATCTCCGGTGTGTTGAAATCACACAATAAGCACATCAGTAAAGTGTTGTAGTCTTAGGACGGTTTCTAGGTTTATGAGAATAGCCTCGTCGTCGGAGGCATCGGATGAGGAAGAACGATGAGTTATCATCACCAGGATTAGGTGTTAGCCGTACAGTGCTAGTTGAAGCCACGAAACATCATATCAATAGGGGGACGGAAATTCACCGATAACCTTGGGTATAGGGATGTACTCCTGAAGAAATATCGCAGGGCCCCCATTCTTCTTCGAGCGGTGCGAGTCTGAAAAACTGCTTACCCGGGGACACTTAGTTTACTGTTACTTACCAACTGTGAGTCAGGTCTCTGTGTAAGCAAACCACCTGTGTGATTTCCGGTAATTTATTAAACAGACTCAGGCAGTTCATATGCATATACTCCAAAGTCGCTTCCTCGTTTGATTTCGTTGAAAAGGAAGAGGAAGTGTGGGGAAGGGCCTAGGAAATGTGGCCTAGAATTGAGGGGAGTTCTAGGGATAGACTCCGTCTGTTCTGCCGAGTTGATCTGACGGCTATCCTTCAAGGCTGAGGGTGCCACATCACCGCATGTGCACATATCAACGACCCTACAGGACGCTTGACCAGCATTCTTGGTGTCGCGAATTGCGGCCTCTGTGTCTATTAGAATTCGCCTTCTGGAAGGATGTTTAGAACGTTTTTGCAGCGGAAAATTTGGCCATGTCGTTAGCTGAGGGTGAGATTTGGAACATGGTAATATGGACGGTGTTGTGGGGTTATTGATGGAAATACCTGATGGGACAGGCTAAACAGACACCCTCTGGTTCACATGAGGCGATACCGACGGGCTCCTTTCGTTCCGAGTTCTTGGGAGAAAGAATTTTCTGCACGGTCTCTTGGTAGATTTTGTGGCAGATAACTCAAAGGACTGTCTTTGGGCGAGTTCTGTGTAATCAAAAATTTTTTTGGGAGAGTCGGCTGCAGAAACGCCGCCCCACTTTCTACTACAGGCATAGAAGCCTGAGTGAACAATTTGGGAACAGAAATTATAACCTTATTTGCCAGCGGTAACTCCCGATCTGCCATGAGTTGTGATCTGGTTTTAGCTCGCTGATGGCGCCAACACCTCACTTACCGAAAGCGTCTGAGAAACATTCCCTTCAGGTTAGTGCTGCTATACTTCAGATCCACCGTTTTCCCTAGAATTTTCCCGGGCTTCAGCATAGCAATTAAGGTTAACAAAAGGTCAGGTGACTTGGTTGATTTAGCGCGCAGCCTGTTCGCGACTACGAGGTTTTTGATGTCGGGGGATAAGGAAAATGTCAAGGCCAATTTATCTAGTTCAGTTAAAGAACTTTTGGGGAAGCGGCTCCATAAATATGCTTCTCCATTCTCTGATAACTTTCTCCTTCATTTTCGTCACATGCTCCCCTATGTATGCAGTTCAGTGGGCGACTGCCTTCTTGGTAATTACATCACCAGGAGGCAATCGCTACATACTCACTCAAGGAATCCAGTTCCCATTTCAGACACAAAAAGCTGGTGCTCTTCCATCCTACTGTCTGTGGAAGAAGTAAAGGTTGATACGGAGTTAACAAGTTCTGCATTTGACATCACAGGTTCTCTGCGTAGCCCCGTTTTCTGTGAAGCGCACGTGGCCAGTCAAAAACAGAGTCGCATCCTGACCCCCGCTAAACTTCGAGTTCATGTAGGCAAAATAGGGGGCATGAAGAAGTCATTCGCTTGCACTGGTCTTTGTTGAATCCAGCTCAGTTGAACTGGCATCACTTCTGGCACGGATTGTACTGCATACCGAGTTTTGTGGATCTTTTTCACTCGAAGCGGCCGCAAGTGCTCTTTACCTCGGTGAGTGACCGCTGAATCTCACAATTACTACATCTAATACAAGTATCTTCGACAGAAGCAAGCAATACTCAACATAAAACCATGGGTTTTCAGCTAATGGGAATACGGAAACAGCGACGCAAAAAAACATACCGTGAAACGCAAAAATGTAATGTGCACTAAATTGGTACATTATTTGATGACGAATAACGGTATGTGCAATTTTCTGATGTACAGGGCAACAATAGAGCAAATATATGAGTAGAAAATCCCGGCTGGCACGACCGTCCTATGAGTGCCCTGTCAGAGTTTAACTGGATATTTTCCCGTCGCGCATATGACGGTCATAAAAATCCAGTGTAGCACGGCTTGCACAGCACTATCCCATTGCACATGTAATTGGTTGATCATACTTAGGACGGGTTACTTTGTACGTTTCCCGCAACATAACGGCCCCCGACGTAACGCGAAATAACGGAAGGGCGTTTCACACCAAAACTTTGGACAACTATTTTGAAAATATATTCATGCTGGAAGATGCACAACCGTGAACGTATAATTGGGGATATCCCTCTTCTTCGTTCTGTGGGTTCATATGCCAGCGCGATTTATTCCTCGGGAGCCGGACGTATCTCTCTCTGGCTTTCTAGATCCACCTTAGTTCTTCCTTTATGACATTGTGCAAAAAACCGGGAAGTCTCCGGCGCATTATAATACCTTGCGCACTTCAACCATGAATGTAATTATAAATTTACCCACGATGGGCTACGACAGAGCTGTGAATGCAGACGAGAACTCGGTGTTGACGCCCATTCCTGTTGAATGTGTTCGACGTTTCGTTCGTCACCATCATGTTCATTGTGTTCCCTGCACAATTTCTCACGGTCCACATGCTAACTCTGTCGGCCTAATCGGTCTAATTAAGTGTCAGTTGCGATTTTAAAAAGTTACTATCTTCAGGTCGAGCTGCGACCTCTCAACCGTTTTTCCAGGATTTCAACGTTCTCGAGAGAGTTCATTGGAAATTTAATAGGAAAGTCGTCCAAAGGCTTAAAGGGAGATTCGTCAAGCGTAAATCGTAGCGCGTTCACTTTCAGGTGCAGGGAGAGTAGCCCTCCGCATGTGCATACATTTGAACGGACAACCTTTTCGGTTATCTTTTTTAGTTAGTCAACACCCGAAACGCTTACTATTCAGTGAGTCAACTTTCTGTTCCATGGCCGTAAGTAGCGCATAACTGTCAAATACATTAAGTTTAATGGGACCTCGCATCAATGTGCTACGTGATGAACTTTACTTCAGCTAATATACTCCCTACATGGAAGCAACGGGGCTGTTACAGAGGAAAGCAACATTCGTTGACGGACCTGTGCCGACGGATGCATTGACCTTGCACCGCAACGGCGGAGGTAGTCGTGAATTATCTGCATCGACTGTGAATGACTTTATTCTAATGACGTATACTTCATCCGTAATGAATTTTGGACCAAAAGCGCGTTTATTGGGCCAACTGAAGAGACACAGACTGAAGCCTACACTACGCACTTCTCATTGTCTTCCATGTGAAGTGTGGCAACAGGTGGAATCAACCCAGACGGTTCATCCAGGATATTTTCTAATCGCACTGCCGTCTGAAGGTAGTCTGCAATTGAATGGATTAGTGAATGTAAGTTTTGCCGGTTCTTCTAAAAACTTCAACTCTGTAGTCACTGCATGGTGGTGATGATAACAAACTTTCCGACAACAAACGACTTGTAGTCTTTGACCTAGAAAATGGCCAACGTACGTTATCGCGGGGATTAGCCAAGACTTTTAGGCGGTAACCCGCGAAACCTTCTCACATTCGTTGACACTATGTATCTGAAAATAGTGAACTATGCGATTGCGATGCGTTTAACATGACCAAAAATGAATGGCATATTCAGTGGCTTGTGTTCAAAATAGGACAAGCAATTTAATTTAGAAAGCAGACCATTGCAGTAAACGTCGGCAATAGTTTTTTGACACGTTGAGGATGACAAACTGCAGCATGGAAAGGTGTCATGACTTATGGATGGAATGCATTTTTTGAAGAACAAGCCTACTTGTCCACAGGGCCCTCATAGCATTCATTCACCATGGATGAGTTCCAAAAGTGAATGTTGAACACAATTACTTCCTCAAATCATAAGGCGCCAAGCTGATCAACGATCATTCTTCCAACAAATTTTAAGTAATTTATTATTAACTGTCTGTTGCTGACATATTAAACAAACTGACAGGCTTATGAAGATATGGCATTCCATTTTTACCTATGATTTTGAATAGAACCACTGGACATGAACAAACAGGAATTTGAAGAAACTCGGGTGTTTTCCACCTAGTTGCACCTTCAGGCATATTGCACCTCCCCTGGAAGCCATTCGTTATTGCACTCTTCCATCGTTGACTCGTCGGTTGATTTGGCGAAAAGCGGCGTTTGACAATTACGTATTTTTTAGTGCTTCCGCAACGCCACAGGGTGATCAACCTCTTAGTAATAGCATGGCAAACCAAACGCACATAATACAACTGAGAAAAGTATGGCACATCAGTTGGTACAGTTTTCACTGGTGATACCCCTATGTGATGTTCATTTTGGAGACGGGAATAAAAGCTAAAGCCTGACCTAGATGCGCCGTCACTGTGCAGAAAAGTTAAATGGTCACCGGCTTGAACGCTACGTACACAGCAATTCTCACTTGAGAAGTGACCAGGTTGCTGTTTCACTTAACCAACGGGTGCTCTTGCTGGCACCTCAGCAGTCAAGCGGGCGAAGTGAGACATGCAGCGCATTCTGCTACCAACATGGTAACAACTGCGCAGTTGTAGGTCCGTCATTTCGTCCACAAGATTCTAAAAATAATCCAACACATTCGCAGACTTAGTCCTGCCAGTGAATACCCTGACGATGAACATGGCGGTTTTGGGTTGGCTAAACGCCCAGTCACTGCAACTAAACAGCGTCGCAACTACCCTTGAATTTGCAGCGCCCTACGTAGGACGTCCCTTGATCGGAAGTAAGCAATGTTCCTCATCTGTTGTCTTGTGTTCTGATGTGCAAAATGTACCCAGAAAAGTTATCGCATCCTTCGGCATATGTTGATATGAATGACGCAGCCAAGCGGGCATTAAATTTACTAAAACCCTTGGCATGTTGTTTTAAACAGCAATCTTTTGGGTGACTACTCGCAAGCATCATTTTTCCGAAAGGTCGTGAATTAGTTGGAAGGCGTTTGTTGAACGAAAATCACAGCGACGTCTGTTCGTTCACCCGGTTCACATAGTGACACGTCCAACGACAATTCTATTGAGACCAACCCGGGGGGAATATTAGATGATTCCTGAGATAGAAATTCTTCCGTTTGAGTGTCCTCGGTGCTGATCGCCGTTCAAACCGCTCTCCGTGTGCACGTATTATTCCTTTTATATTGGCTTCCACAAACAAATCGTTATCGCACTAGCTGAACCACCCCGCATTCTCTATGTTCATCAAGTTTTTTAAACTTGTATATCCCCGTAAGAGTGTAGACATTAGATCGCGAGGACCTACGTAGTCCTTCCCTGGTGTAATTTTTGAATCGGCAGGCGATGGATTATTTAGATTTAGCCTTTGGAAAAACAGTGTCCACTACTTTCTTCGATCGGGTATCACACTTCTTATTTTGGAATGATTTGGTAGAGGAGTGAGTGACCAAATGCCCAAACAACCTTTTGTACGACTATTCCGCAAGACATTAATAGGACCCCTGCAGGATGTTCTTCCGTCCTATGAGATTCCCATGTGCTGACTAGGAATGATAGTAAGGAAATCTTAACTAAATTTTAAGTTGCCGTCGTCAGAAAACTTCCACATATTTACCGGATCCGTCAGTTTGTCTGTTTGATGTCCAGCAGGGCTTTGTTGACACGAGGGGCAGTTTCCGAAAACGGAGTGTAGCAGTGAGATTCGGGATCAAAGGAGCTGCCAAAAACAGAGCAGATGTCTAGTCTAACAATGTCTTAGGTAAGCGGGAATCTACGGACACATCAAAACGATCCCTAGGACGACAACCAACAACTTCAACTGGAAGGTCGTCCCAGCGATTGATAAGCTCGTGAGAAAGAATCTACTGCCTAAGAAACCTCTGAAGTTATGGCCCCTTCAACTGGTATTAGCTCTTGAGGTTAAGAATTGCTGAACGACTCCTGTGTCAGAGCAGAAGTGCACAATAATCATGTCGTCGCGGAGTTCCTGAAGCCCAAGTGGATAAAGATCAAGGACATCAAGTCGATGATCATAAGAGAAACGTCTTAAATCAGTGGCCAACTTTTGCGGCCACCCGCCAAACACATTCAATAGCATGCCTTTTCTTAGACCAATATGCATGCCTAACTAGTATTCTTAAGCAGTAGTGTTATAAGGACCCCGTACAGCGTTCGAGCTCCAAGCCCGGTTGTGCAAGAACGAGCAACTTTCATCATCCAAGGAGTTCCTAATTCCTTTTCAGCGAACCTCCGGTGAAGACAGAAAGGGAACAGGCTAGGCGGGGACAAAACCTTGAAGAAAAAACCCTCAGCGCTGTCTTTGCGGCTGTCGGACGGAGAAACCCTTCAACCCCTCAAGTGGCGGCTCAGGTATTCATGAATTAATATTCAGCGATCAACGATGTGGTTCCTTCGAACTGGCATCAAATTTTCCTGCAGTGAGCCTATTAGCATTTACCCCTGACGGCCGAGTTCCCTGTGTCTGGTGTTCAATATCTTTGAGTTCATGTCAGTCCACATAGTGCAGTTGGACCAGGTGCGACTCATCTCCGAACCTTCAAAGAAGCAACCCTTGGTTCGGCGATGCCGCCCAGCAGCCTTTTTGAACAGACACTTCTGACTGGTATTCTTCTGAGGGCATGGAGAGAAGCCACTGTCACCAATATCCGGGTCGGGCAGTTGTCACTCTTCTGCAAGCAATCGGCCGATAAGCCTCACTGGCGCTTAATCCCGAGCATTCCTTAACAAAAACGTTCTCTTTTTCACCTAGCATGACTTCCTTCCCAACATGTCGTACGTAACCAATATGATAATCTTCACGCATAGCTTGAAAAAGGCAGAATACAACCATCACACGGCAGACGCCTCATCACTTGATTCCGACAGAGCCTTCAGCCACGTTGCACACCGCCCTCGTGTACGTAAACTGAAAGCTTATGTCACTGAAGGAGAGGTTCTGCGTTGGATCAATTCTTCCCTTGGTAACAGAATATTTAGAGTGAAACGTTGTCGGAACTTTCTTTTGCTTCTCAGACCTACCAGGTGACCATGCTTGTCTTATTGTTTTCCCGTACATATCAGTTAACTTCCTGATCGTAGTTATAGCAGCGCCCTCCTCTGCCTCGACGATTTAAAACTCTGTCGAAGCTCAACGTTCATCATCTTGCGAAGAATGTAAAATTATCCATCGGCCGTTTTCAGAAGCTGCTCTCTAGTCATTTTCTCTAGTGTTGTGGCCAATTCAATTCAGCAAACCTCGACTTGTCAGTAAGCCCTTTCTATATTACCGATGCGCCTTACTTTCTGTTTGTAAGCATACCTTTAATGCTTATCCGTTACCGTTACAACCCTTACTTGTTGCCCCCATAGTTTGGTAATTTTTACCATCTGATTGGTCCAATCAATATATATATAACAATGGGATAGCGCCCGTCGAATCGGCAGTCATGTGGTTCTGTAAGCGACCACCTGCTTTATTCTCGTGGCGGATAACTGTTTTCGCAATTCAGCAGACCAACTGGCGTCCACACTCTGGCCTAAGCCAACTGCCTTCAGTGGTGCATGAATGGTATGAACGGAACCCGTGTTGCCCAGAGACAAATAAATTGTCTACCTGCAAGTGTTGTCGGATATGATCATTCACTAAGCTCTCCGGGACTTTTGAGGCAGTCTCAATCAACGAAATAGAACGGTGGTTTGAGGCAGTGCCGCGGTTCCCACCTCTACAAACGGGCATCTCGTGGGGTAGCTACCCTCCACTACTGGGCCACTGAACAAGAGAGGCAGTCGGATCGCCAAAGATTCAGCATAGCCCTAGAGGAACCTAGGTGAAATATTATCAGGTCCCAGTGACCTTAATTTCTTTAGCTGTGTGGGCTTACTTAACACGTCGGCGAGAGATATCCATAAGTTTCAGGACGGTGCTAGGATACGGTTGTTAGTAATGGTGGCTGCTGAGTAGGGTCTTCGCTCATTCGAAGGACATGACCTAGCCAAC
>LUCH01006436.1:8110-33177 GCA_013368495.1 Paragonimus heterotremus
CTGTCTGGCTGGGGTCCTCGTGATCACCAAATCACTGGGTAGAGACGCTATCCGAGAGGGCGATGTGGCGCAGTCAATGGCGTACCTGTATCCATACCATTTCTAGTTCTTCCGCTTAGTCTTCCTTTTAGCAACGTTTTCTTCTAGGATATTCCACGTCACTGTTGAGGTGAGCGGTGGCCCGAGCCACAGTACCTTTTGGTCAGGCTCATGGCTGTTATGATGATGATGATGATGATGACTACAACCAAGTGTGTCCACATTACTTTGCTGCCAGTGATCTGACAACCGTCAAGTAGGTGAGGCCTCCGCGGCTCAAACACCTGGAAAACGCACAGCGATTGACTGCTGTATATCTCAGTTCCTACCAACTGCCTTCCACACTACCATGTATTAAAGTGCTTGTAAGTCTAAATACGAGGAAGCCGTACCTACATCCATAGATTCCGGTCTTCTGTTCTTACCGTACTGACCTGCATGTAGTATGATTTGCAAAATAATTTCAAAATTTGTAATTCGCACATCGGACTTTGTCTACAAATCGTTACGGATAGAGATTTTACGACATTGATATGCACGAGAATGACTATTTATTAGAAACGGTATTCACAAGATTAACAGCCAAACAGTTTATGAGTTCCGTTTTTGTCACTGAAAAGATCTTCTGATATGGATACACTGGTAATTACAAAATTAATGTTCATGAATAATACGGTGAGTCTACTCATCAGCACGGTGTCAAATAAATACAGATAGGAGGACTAGTAGTCTAACATAAAATTCAACTTGAAAATAGTATCCTGAGAGCAATAAGGCTCACCCGTTAGAAACCAAAGCGGTGTTTCCGTATCTTGCAGAATGAAGTGCTTGGTGCAACATTCTCTAGGAGACTCGCGAAGGTTAATGGAAAACTTTTGCACTGCCAAACCACGTGTCCGGTTTATCCCTAACCCAGCGTTCTCTTCATGGTTAAAACATAGTTGGCCTACCCTCACAGCTTCCTGCTCTGTACTCTCAGTTGCTTGTTCCAGCGGAAGTGATCAACAGAGTCACAAGAGCAAACACACCCGAATGTATGTGTGAGTAGCACCCAACCTGGGGTCAATAATGGAACTATCAAGCAAGAGAAAAAGCTGAAAAATCACCTCTCAGAATAGACAAACCACTTTTTCGACTTGAATTGACTGAAGCACATTGTGTTTATTTGAATAATGTCATCAACTTAACAACTCAATTTCGCCCGATCAATCGAGTAAAGGGTAGTTAGGCTAAGGTTGTGATGCTGAACTCTGCCTATCGCTGAGGCTATCGCAATCCGACTGTATAACCTATTTCCATTCAGATCTTACGATCACCATGACCGATTAGACTTCTGCGGTTCCGCTTGCGCCGTAACTGTTTCAAATTGTTCGGTCTGTTTGGGACTGTTACGGCTGACCTTGTAGAGAAACGTAACATTTGTTCGTTCTATCCTGAAAACAATGTTTCAGAAATTGCAATGTATTTGGCTTGATAGCGAATAAACAAAAATGAGCTTGTTCTCTACTATAAGTTTTCAATCACAAGCAGTTAAGTTGTAGGCGGGAAGTAAAAAGATTGACCGATCTGCCGTGAAACCGAGTCTCGTTAGGTATCTATCCAATGGATGGATATGGTCTTCAGAGTTGTGCACTGTACCGATCCTGATTATCATGCTGACCAGGACATCAACCTTAACACGTGCAACCACGTCAGACAAACCAAAGGGAGGCAGCCAGATAAAGAACCCACATTCGTACGGTTGCGTGTCACATTGTTGACTCAATACAGTTGTTTAGATAGTAATGCATGATCTGATCAGTAGACAACAGAACCGTTTTTGCAATCGCAGCACTGTCTGCTGTATTCCAAACAAGGAGGATGTTAGAAAAGACGCCTTCACATAAAGAGCACTTCGAATGGCATAGGTTGTCTGTAATCCCCGATGCAATCAAAAGCTTGATGGAGATTTGAATACATTTACGATGTGCAACATTATTCGGAATCGGATGTAAGTGCCTTATTCATTGTGTCCTCAGGCAACGGAAACCCCTCATTGACCAGTAATCGGCTTCGGATAGTCTACCGAGAAGACCCCATCCCTCGCTGCCTTGAAAGACCTCAGCGGGGTCTATTACTGTAAACCCCTTCCGCTGCATAAACAACCGGGTAATATCCGAAGTTGTAATTCTTACAGCGCCGGGTTTTTCTTACTATGTTGAGTTTTCCGTATAATTTTGGATTCCAGACGTCTTTTCTTCGCCTAGTCAGCCGGTTACTGCTCTCTAAGGCCAGGACAAATGGTAAACTATGGGTTGGCGTTTCGGATGTTCGCTGCCCCAAGTGGTACTCGCCAGACATGTCTGATCTTTCCTTTCGTGTTCAACGTGACCAGAAACAATATTTTAGGAACGTGCATAACATGGGATTCATTCTCAATAACCTAACTGAAATGGTTCGCGTACGAGGTTTTTTCTTTTCGCTCTTTTGCAGGACATGCTACATGACTAGGTCGGTCGGTTTGGAATTATCCTCGCCCCTTCAAAGTGCAGACCATTGTAATAAGACTACATTGTTTCCACTTCAATTCTCGTTACTACACACAGTCAGTCCGCCTAAGAATATGAACTGTTCCACATACTACCTCTCCAATTTGTAAGGTCGTTGATAAATTAGTGAGAACAACAAAAGCAAACAGTCTCCGACAATTCTGGCAGTAGGTGGCGTCGAAAGGGAGTCCGGTAGCCACGACTTCTGCTCTACAGAAGGGAAACGTGATCTGCACATGGTGATGAGGTAGTGTTGGACTATCGTTGTTCCCAACATTTAGCCCCTATCAAGCTGGATGATCGCGCGAGCAACGCGGCAATTCAAAAACACGAATTTACAAAAACTGTGAATAGGCGATCAACAGGTGAAACAATAAGTATGTGTACTGTGGGATGCCTGAGTCAATCGCCTGTACACCAACTAAGCGTTAGTCACCTAGACAATTGGGTGGAGCCAAAATATCAGTCGATGGCGGGGCCACAAGTGATAAATAATTTGTGTTCCACTGTGCAAAGTTTGGAACCCTGTAACCACCGAAACAACTGGTTAGAAATACTATCCGAAATGGTAATATGCAGTATCCGCGATATTTCTGGCTCTTCCGACTAGTCTGAGTCAGTTATTTTCCGAATCCGTTTCTGTTTGACGAAACTTCTTCTGATGCTCCTCATCATCGCCGCGACAAACGATGGTCCTCCAAACAGCACCATCCGTTCAGAATCACCTACTGTGAGTGAATCAAATCAGCAGTTTCAATGCAATCCATGGCTCAAAAAGATTAACCAGCAAGGCTACGAGAGAATTTTCGCTGTTCCCGCTCGCCCTGTACGCCTTCTGGAGACACCTAAGTGGATCATAATGCATCCAATGAAGTCAAGCTGCGCATCGGACAGAGAGTAATCAATCAGAGGGTGTGCTCATTTAGAGTATTACAATGAATGGGTTCGACCCTTCGCAACGTTGTCGCCCTAGAGACAGATAATTCCAGCGTTCTGCAGTATTGCTCGAAGGGATTCAGAGGATAGGGACTGATATGACACGCAATTAGTCCTCCAGTGTTTCATGGGTCGCATTCGATTATAACTTCATCTCAACTTTTCCGCGTACTCCCGTTGTGTGTATTTTCATCTTACATAGAAGGATTCTCTCGCAGATTCTGAAAGCACGTAGCACACTAGCTGGACTTCTCAAAAGCAGACCGCTGGAGTTGCTTTTCCAGGGAAGTGTTCAAATTTTTGTGCTCAAAATTCTGACACAACTCATCCCTTTCAACGGAGCTCTCCAACCGTAATTCGACAACTTAACCAGATCCACATACACACATCTATTTGCCCGCATCCAATCCCATTTAGTTTTGCTGTGCTTTTTAGTATGAATTTTACACAATCCCAGTTCTCTTAACAATGAAGTAGTCAAAAAACCGAACCGCAACTGAATATATTGCTCACGAATTCTACTGATTTTAACATAACAGTAAATCGAGCTCATCTATTGAAAATGTAGATATTGAAAAGCTGAAACTTCACATCTCGAGGCACACAAAGCATACTGCTGACAGGGTGAAAGGTGCCGTATGAACCGGAGCAATTTGTACAAGTAGTGCGACTTCTGTTACCACTGGTTAGCCACTCAGTGTCTGTGTAACAGCATGCTCTTATTTTTTTCAAAAATAGAGCAGTTTTCAGCGTTTAGTCTCGCTTGGGTGAATTTTACTGAAAATCCACGACCATTCCCATATGGTCACCATGACCCGTCTGACCTAACACTATTTTTCGAGTATTGTACACAACTGAACAAAAAATTAACAAGGCGACTACAAAGTTACACTGAATCGGGCTTTTTGGATTTTTTGCATAGTGAATGCGTATGCAGCTCGAACCACTGATCATGTGAGCGCGTGAGTAAAACTCACTTCCACCAGCAGGTCCTACATGGACTGAGCCACCACCTTGCAACGTTTAGAAGTGGGTGACAACTGAGTCGCCACGATTTCCAGGGAGTGGAACCGCTGTTGGAACGGTTCAACAGAATAAAATCCAGCCAGTTTTCACTATCGAGAATCGAACGACAAAAGAGACCAAGATACGCCGCGTTGAGTGCGTATTATTGTTACCGACCATGGAAAATGAAGTGCATGTCAAGCCAGCGAGGCACAGATCAAATTGTGCTTCTAGACCCGGGACGGATATTAGAAATCAACAGCTTGACTAAAACAAAAGTGAGTGAAGAATCAAAATCAACAAAAATCTACAACGGAATGTGACTATCAAAAACATTATTTACTACAGTCGTTAGGCCACGACTCAATGGTTTGTATTTTAGTCACCAAACCTCTTCGTCCATCATTCAGCATGATGAAATTACACCGATGCACGAGAACGAATGGAAGTCACAGAGGATTGAACGGCTACATATCCATCAAATATCAAGAAGGTGGCGCAAACAACTACAAAACGACAACAGACTTTTTTGTTCACTTTGAGTGATTAGACACTCGAAGTGTGCTTGTACATAAAAGCGTAGCATGACTTACTTTCAACAATGGGCTGACTGTACATCCACGGGCTTGTGAGCCACCTTAGGCATTTCATTAGAACAAAATTGCCAGCAAATTTCTGCACATAACTGGTTATCATCCCTATAATTCATATACTCTTTTTAACTGAAATGAATTGATGAGAGAGTATGGAAAACATGGGTCTGCCTTTGATGAATCGGAATATGTTATGTACGATAATGGACATTGTACAGTAATCAGGACGCAACAGGACGCATTCTGCCTTCAACTACATCTGGATCACCTTCATCGTATAACAAGGGAAAATAAAATCTACCATCATAGTGTTTGTCATACAGCTGTTGCTGTTTTCTAGACAGATTAATTGCATACAGTAAGCATTTCAGACCGATATATCTTAACTATTGGTGGCTAACTCCGATTCGAAAAGCTGGTTAAAAATCTCAGTTGGTAATTCTTGGTTTATCGATGACAACATTCGACACTTTTGCGTCACCAACTCTATCGATCGACCATCTGAAGTGCATAGATGGGAGCTGCCCAGAGGATGCAGGACAGCCAACCATCAGAATTGGTTGTGCGGAAACGGTGTAAGGACAATGCGTGAGTGACCTGCTAACTAGTTGGCAGATGTAAATTGATCAATAATAGCTGGGTTTGATTCAAACAAGTAAAACAATATTGAGACCACCTGGTTTAATTCTAGTAGCTATAGGCTAATTCAGAATTTGGTCGAGTATGGTTATTAACTAGTTAGATTAGTGGTTTTGAAGCAGAAGTCCTTAGCACTGAAATGTCGTGCATACGGAACACGTTTGGATGGAAAATCCATTTGGAGTACCCCGAAAGTCAAAAGAACCAACCCCTTTATAAAAATTAATATGTGGCAAATATACAGCGCGTATCATGAAGCTGGTCTGGGGATTGTCGAGCGAGGGGCTGCAGTCGGCCGGTTCGCAATGTGGTTGGGAGTCCAAATGCCTGAGCTGTCGTATGCATAGTAGTCCATTGGATACGGCGCGTTCGACTTCGCGTGCCATTCAGATAAATCCAATGCGACAGCAGCCTCGTAGGGGGTGAGAATGGGTTTCGAAAATTCGGTACCCCAATCAATGCTCAGCCGAGGACATGCGACCTAGATTGAGCAGAAATCAAAGCAAATTCATAGCAAAGGTTTGTTAATTCACAAGAGGACCAATTCACTGCAGTAATATCCATGGTCAACGAATTCACTTTAGATAACAATTACAGCTAGTGGAAAGTACGCACGATGTAATATTATTGAGTAACCAACGATAGCAATCATGGTTTGCTTCGCAAAATGGAGAAAAATTAAGTCTCCGGAAATGCAGGCCATGTTCACCTCCGATTGGAAACCAGGGGTGCCGCAATCAAGCACATCTAACGTCGTAGATCTTGTCGGTTGACCAAGCTGTCTATAATTTAACAAGTAACGAAGTGGGGCAGTGACAACTGATAAGGGACCGTCTTGCAAATGTAGCCTCACTCTCAATCGCGGCGAGGTTGTTCGCCAGCTAGATGCAGACACCCGTATGGTGATGGTTTGTGGCTAGACTCATGGGTTCCGCGAAGTGAATCCTATCACTAAATCTTCAAACTGGAGTTTGGCTTTCTTACTGTGATGGTATAAAAACTGAACAACACAATCACTCGTGGGAGTGGTTCTCTGCAAGGTGAGATATTAAATAGAAAAATATATACCTCCCAAGGTGAATGTAGGCACAGACTAAGACACCTGATATAGTTGAAGAGGGAAACTGAGTTCGGACAGCTGTAGTTTATCAAGGCAGCATGAAGACATACATTGTGAGACGCAAGCATTTCGTTTATTCTCACCAACCGACCATATAAAATATTCGATTTGGCAAATGGCGACAAAACAATGGAATGAACGAACGTCACATTGATGTAATCAGGGTAGGGTAAACGGTTTCACTGCCGTGGTAACGAAATAGATTGCATGAGCACCGTTTGCAAACAGAAGGCCAGCATGTGACGCTTGATTAACAACGCCCAGAAGAATGTCAACAAATTAGGGTTGCGATTATGTAATAGGACCATAAACGAAGTGAGGGGGTCAAGCACATGACCTGCTACGATTAAGTGCTTCGCGATGGAAGACGCCGGACCTCTGTTCGGGTGTTGGTGTGCTGTAGCTTAGCTAATGTTTATGTCTAAGTACAGGAAGAATTACTCAGCCTGTCTGAGCTAGCACAGTACTGATATTCAACAATCTACTCTCATCAGACTGCGGCGATCACCTATTAAAACAGAGATCAAACATACAGACTTACTGTTCCATTTATGAAAATACAGTTCCACCGTTTGACCGCATATCAGTTTTATTCCAGGTATAACAAATACCCTGATGTCCCCACCGCGAATCCGATTAACGCTTTTCGTTCTACCTGAATACTGCCACTAAGTAAGGCGAAACTGGTGACACCAAAGTGTGTGAGTAGGCTTCCTGGGGTCGGTTTTACACCATCAATGATGAGACCACTCACAGTCCAAAAAAGACTCAATTGTGGAAAATCTGTCCTTCAAATGCACTTGAACCAGCGTTGTTCGATGTGGCAACTTCTTCATCAGCTACAAGGTCACAAAAAACTCATATGCAAAATCTCGACTCAGTTACTCATCCATTGCATTATACGAAACCCACCAAATGATCCAGAGGACTGACTGGCCGGACAGGATTTATCAAGCTGTTCGTGCTGGAATCCGTCAGCGCCATGGTTGAACATTAAAAATTTACTGGGGAAATCTTGCAGAGATAATCAATCTCCCGAATCACTCAGTGGACTTCACATGACACAGTGAGATGGATGAGCAACTGTATGAGGACGTTCGAGCACAGGATTCGTTGGTGTGTAATGAAAAGCATAATCAAGGGCTCACTTGAATCCACACATCCACCTGCTCATCGAATAGAGCAAGCTTAGCAGGGAAAATTTCAGACAGCAACAAAACAATGTAGCTTTTTTCCAGCTGTTTCAGACGAGCCTGAAGCTGACGAACAACGGCAGGTGAACCTTGCCTACCAAGAGACCCTACGAAGATTCAAAAAATGAAGCAAGTATAAAGTGAAATGAAGCCGGATGAAATCAGGCAAAACCAACGACGAAAGGTACACATCATAAGGAAATAACCGAACAAAAAGAACTGATCGAAAAACATGGTGTCAATGGAGGGTTTGTCACGTAATCGATAAAATATGACCAAACCAATAAACCATGATGTTGCATTCGTTTGTAGGCACTTTCGAACATAGTGGCAAGATCTTAATCGAGACTTAGCTCAGTTGTTTCAATAATACATTTGATGGCGATTCTCATATTTTAACCTGCTCCAAGATACCACTAAGGTTCCGTCGCCCATTACACAATATAGACACACTGCAGCATGGGAGACGGACACTACGGAGAAACACGTAAGGTCTTATCCCGAATGGACGTTCACTTTCAAACAAAAGCTGAAGCCGCAGTCGGGTATGATCAGTTAATAACAGCTTTTTTAAATACAAAGATGCGTTTGATTGAGTGCATTGAATGGCAATTTCAGAGTCGTTAAAGTCTAAGGAGCGTGACAACGTACTGACAGCGGTCCATTACAACAATTCAGCCTAGGTGTATTGTATAGTGACTAGCGACCTCAAAAATAAGAACACCAAATGTCAACGGTCTCCATCATTATCATAGCAATACATTGGTGGTTTGCATTGATGCTTAACGGCCAAACAACCACGAAGAAGAAAAAAGTAAGCTTTACACAGGAAGAGAGAAGAAAATAAGGATATGGAAAGGGACCTAACAATTAGGAAAGAACGCTTCGTCTATATTCAAACATTCAACGTCAAAGTGCCTACACCTTACAAACAAACAACCAGGTTGTAAATGAAAGTAAGGCGTTAACAGCAAGACAGCTTCCTTACGGCGTTCACTGCCCCGAGTCATTAAGTGCACTCACTTCACAGACAACTCGGACAAATTAAGACAATATTCACACTACTGAGCCCGATTAGCCGCCATCTCACCTAACGTCTCAAGCCACTGACTCTGCGAGTCGTGAAGGCCTCCAGCCCGGAAGACGAACCCGATCTACAGTGGCCAACCTCTTCGTGAACGATTTCATTTGTCTACGCTAGGTCATCATTTGTCAACCTCGCACCTTATGTCAGTCGGCCGCAGCGTCGACAAACAGTGCTCGGTGTGATAAACGATTAGCTGGCATCCTTAGTACGTGGCCTAACCATCTAAGTATGTAAAAATGTAGTGACTGGACAAAAGAACTCGTTTGACAATCAGTTTAAAACACCTGATTCCTAACCTCCTCGGTGTTTATTCGTTGGTGCCACCTGATACGGGTGAGCAAACGTAGACATTAGTGGTCAAATACGTGGAAACGGTTCACGTCTTCTACCCTGAGTGACCACGTTTCGCTGCCATAAAGTAATACAGCCCTCCCTGTCGCTTTATATACGCGACCTTGAAGCCTCAGATAGATATATCTATCACCAGAGGTGCTCCAGATTGGCGAATATCGCTCTAGTCTTAGAGATAAACGCTTCTATCTCATTCCCTACACCTCAGCCGCCGTTGGTGAAACTTCTTAAGTACATAAACTACTCAACAACCTCCATGACTTCATTACCTAACATTAAAAGCTACGTAATCACAGCGATCTCGCAGATGCGAAGGTACTTGGGAGTGGCCAAACAGCATTACTTTGTTGCCAGCATAATCAAAATCAGTCAGTCTTCCATCAAGCAAGAGGTCCATGTCGGCATCTCGTGAGTGCCGGAGACAGTCCATTATTTCGCCTACAAAACTGAACAAAATGGTAAAAGTGGACAGACTCGACGTACGCCGCTCCTGGTGCTGAAACTGTTGGATAGTTCACCGTCAACCCTAACCTGCGCTGAAGTATGAGAATAAAGCGCAGACAGTATGTTCACATACTTGGTCGGCACACCTCTGCGTTTGAGCAACTCTACAAATGCAGATCGATTCACCAAATCGAACGCATCTTTCTAGTCGAGAAATACAGTAATTGCAGCCTGGTGATGCACGACGATCCACAAGATTTTGATGAAGAATGAAAACTTGGTCAATACATCCCCGTCCAAGACCAAACCCTGTGTCTGATCTACCATAATATTTGCCTCTCGAGCTACAATGAGTCGATGAAGTATAATGGATACTACAGCCCCAGTAACGACTGGGGTAAATCCAATTCCCCTGTGATTTTCGCAAGAGCCCTGAACTTCTATCCTGAATGTGGGAACTATTATCGGGCGACTACAGCACAGATGAATTCTCCATCGTCCACACAATTTGGAACAACTGAATCAAGACCATTACCAACGCTTGTTTACCTTTCATAAGAGGTGCCGGCACGAAATCACCTGGACCAGCAGTCCTATTGCGTTTGTGAGCCGGAATGCTACTGTGGACCTCGGTTCTGGTGGGCGATCCTAAATCTACCGATCGGAGTACTACACTGCAAGTTTGTGGCGGTAGGAGCAGACCACCTAAACCGTGTTCCGCTCAGTGCACTAACCCTCTGAACTTATTATGGATGTGTCGCATGAGAGCCAGAAGTCAAAACAAGTCACATATCGCAGTCCGTAATATCTGCAAACATGCGTTACAAAAAAACCGGCATAAAATACCAGATGGGGCATACAGGAGTAAGCTTTAGAAGAGCTAAATGTGATGTGCCTAACCATTTTGTCTCACATGACGTCTGTGCGTCCGCTTATAACTTCAATGACAGTTACATTGACGTAACATTTCGGTGTCTGATTTAGCGCGTAATCAAACATCTCCCAGATGGTCGACTGAGTTTGCTACGCTAACCGACAAGCAAACGAGCAACCGAGGGCGATACTTGGTGCTAGTAATTACAAGTCCCATTCTAAAGAGAAATCTTAGCGTCGACCCGATTAGTTAATTCAGTTTTGCTACGGAACTCAAACCCAAACTTCTGGCCGTCAATGAAACCGTGTTGGTCATACAAAAACTGCGTAAGCGAGAGTAGGTGATTTATACCATCGAAATCCTTTGCGGTGGTCCTTTAATCTCAAGTTCGTTCTGTTCCACTGCTGTTCATGTGTATCCTTGTTATGGATTATGAGTGCTTTTGACGCGTGGCTAACGACATAAATCCAAGAGACAACATCTCGCAACTTTCGTTTTCTCGCTAGTTTGAAGACCAGGGCTAGGGAACTGTAGTGATGTATCATCGTCGATTGTGATGTGCCTGTTTGCTACACGGTATCGTGCAGCCAACAAGATGTGTATGCATGTCGATATCACGCAATTCCGAGGGCACAGAGCGACCACGTAACGCTGATCCGCCGGCCATACATACACGATCATGGGTTATGTCCGTTCGGAAATTCATGGTGTAATGTGCAAGTCAGGCTGCGTTTCACCGAGGCTTCTCAGCGTAACCACTTGGATGTAGAGTAGCGTCTAAATGCGGAAAGCGCTCAGCATCGTAAGATCGATTCGACAATCGGGTCTTCTTTATTTCTTTAAAAATGGCGAAGTCTGATCACTGGGTTTAAAATATCAACGTAATTTTCAGCATCCTCAGCAGCAAGTAAAAGTACAAACCAAACGGGACTACCGTGAAGTCAGATAATTGAGCTAACATGCATGCAGGTCTGTCATTGATCAAAGTCATGAAGCAGTGTTAAGATCTACAGTTTTTTTTACACACAGGAACCAATTATAACGTACGATTAACAGGTCCGCGAGTGGATTCAGAAGAACAAAAAGAATTTACATTGACACTCCAACCATCATGGTTTTTACCGACGACAAACCAGTATGCATGTGGGCCCAGTTACCAAATTTTTCACATATAATACGGTTTTCCATGTGGTTAAGTGCTGTTAAGCATCGGAAGTGACCAAAACAAGGAATAGTAAAACTAGCCTGTAAACTTGTTTTCCCAATTTCACAACGCAAATTATTAAACAGAGACGGTTACTTTCTATTCCCTGAAATAATCAGTTAGCCACTTACAATATTCTTGCATCAACAAACTTTGAAGAAAAAAAGTAACACGATGTATCCGTACCTACCCAAAATGAGTCCGAAATTCTTGGCCACCCTGCCAGCATCGACAGCTGCCTTCCGTCGTGCGCGCATTAACCTGTGATCGTAATATTCACGCGTAAGCGATTTGTCGTATGGATCGTACCGATAGGCCGGAAAAAGGGGGTTGGCAATCATTGCGGACTCCAAGTGGAAACGACCATCACCAAGATAGATGAGTGCATCGGTTGAAACTATCTGATCGGTTGAAGAGAGATTAAGTGATAGAGAAGGAAAAGATGATGGAGACCACGTTTACATTTAGTTTAAATCGTTGGCTTAATTTCCAGTCAACAGGCTGCAAATCGTGCAACAAATCTGCATAAATAGTAACTAGAAAAAACTGCCTTAATCAGATTGTGCGTCCGTAATTTGTCGTTTTGTTTTTAGTCTCGCTGGACAACGACTCTATCGACCACAACAGCCGGCTGTTGAGAAGCTGGCCTAGTCGTCGGTGAAAAACAAATATCAAACTAACACTCAATGTTTGCTTAGTACTTCTAACCAAATAGTTCCCAGCAAATGCTCACCACAAATCTCATTGTCAATTCATGAAGAGAGTACTATAGCATGCAACGTTGTGATTTGTGGGTTAAACAAATATTGCTCTCAAGGAAGTCTCCAGAGTTGCTGGATTACAGGCGGGTTATTCGGCACGGCAGTCCATATGACAAGTCCAGAAGGGATATTCGTAAGAACCATAGGTGTAGCTTGATCATCTAGCATGAGGCTTAACTAACGGAGAAACTTAAGAAAAATGGAATTGGCTCTGCTTCTAGGAACACTGGCAGACTCGTCAAGCTCATTCGAACCACCGGTCCAAGATATTCATGTCATAGAAGCTATCAGTGAGACATACGATACAATTATCTATGGTATATCCAGAAGGTTAGACCACTCGGCAGAACATATTGAAGGTGCACATTTTTTCGTTTTTTAGCCGAATAGTTTGTGAAGTAAATGTACCTAATAGCCCGTGGTAGTAAAAGTACTAAGAAAGCTGTTTTGCTGATGGCGCGTTGTTTTCACCTATAGGTCAGTTTGTTTATTTACAACGTTTGAACACAGGTATAATTGCTATTAAAAGTTTGGTCCGCTTTCTTGCCTTTGTTTTGTTTTCCTAGCTAGGACTTGAACTTTTCCTCAGGGTTGTAGTACAGTTAAGGACAAGCGAGAACCACTGATGTGTGACTGTCCATGATGATGATGCATATTGGAGTAATTACCTGAACTATGATAGTGCTGTTGTCTATAATCGTCTGGTTCTGTCATACGAAATAGCGTAATGAACACCGGAAAGAAGTCGTGGCGGCTAAAAAAAAAAAGCTCACTGAGAACATCTTAAAATGGTTGTGCAGCTGCGAAATAATTGGATTTCTGTTATGTCTATGAACAGGATTAACAAGTGTAACTCAGTTTTCCAAAGCCCTGATTATGACAACGGCCACCGAGTACTTAAAAGCGCAAGCTGACTCGAAGTTCCATCAGCATCATTATCAGAGGATAAAACATCAATGAATGGCGTTCATGTTTACCTGACAAACGTCGACGTGAAGAACGCGAACCCTACTTAGTTGAACAGTCGCAGGAGGTATCATGAACTTTTTCCTCTGGGAATAACAGTACAAATCTTCCTAGTTTGTAGTGATGTTAGCGAGACAGCATGTGAAAGATATGATTCACGTGTCACCAGGTAATCACGCCGATCTAACAGATGGGTTGAACGATTCATCTGACCTGAAGCGACTGCATAAGCGACGGCACCCGAATAGTCCGTTACGGGAATCCAAACAGTCCATCGTCAAAATCAAAAGTAATTCTGGAGTTAATGTTGTTGAGGCGCTCCAAAGTCGCAATGTCTCATTCCACTCCACCTTCGTAAACGCAATAGGGAGAGGCTGACCACAGATGTGACAGCATTCGTTTGAATGTTTGAGAGACCAAAGCGGTGCCTGATGATCGATGCAAACCAATAACTAGTTCCATCGTCAACGAAGAACCCAAAATCCATGTGACATTCACGGAGATATATGCACATTTTCAGCACTGAGCCGTCCCATAGATACAAGGGCTCGGAATACTACTGATTTCGACAGGCAGTGTCAGATTATTATTATTATTATTATTATTATTATTATTATTAACGTATAAAGAAAGTGTCCAAATGGAGAAAACTCATAGAGATAAAAAAAAAAGTAGGTTGGGAATCACATGCGCATTTGCAAATCTTGCCTTTATTCGACAATCGAATGACTTAGTGACGTCACCATTGAAGAAGAAAAACAAATGCACTGCATGTCCTTAGTATGTCGTGACCGCGAAGACGATTAGTCTGGAAAGTTGATGACTGCACGAAATCCAATAAAAAATATATGAAAACATAAAACGACCGACGCGAACACTAATTTGCATGACTGACGTGTATCTACACCAGATCCGTAGCAGTGCACTGTCATTCACCTTGGTGGTACGTCACACATAGTGCACATACACGTTTCCCATGGTCGCTTCTGGTCCCTCGCCTTCCTGGCGTTGAGACCTGGCCTTTAGTTCCGTATACACGAGTGGCGTTATGCTACCCTTAAAAACGAAGGTGCATGTTATAAAGACATCCTCATATACACCTCCCCCACAACAGTATATACAGAGGAGATGACAATATCCGCGTGAGTATCAGTCCTAGATGGACTGACCACAAGACCACAGACAGCTAGGGTTGACCTAACTATGTACAACATTGCATTCTGAAGGTGCTGCTTCAGTCTTCCATGTGGACCGAAGGATCGCAGTCAATTCGGAAACCATTATCACTGAAAAGAATTGAAGAAGGAAAGCCCAGATCGAGAGCTGCACTACGTTTCAATAATTTAGGCACCACAGCCACCTCAGTTTCCGAGAGAAGACCGTCAAAAATGAACAACCTCAAATGTCCGAAGCTAAATGGTCTGGCTCGTGTAAGTTGAACTCTTCCCCAGCGGACTAATTACGTCCGCCAAATCGCTACAAAAAACAGTAAACTTACCTGACGAAAACACGAAACAGAACATATATATATACAGGTTGCAACGAAAATATGTACCATGACAGTCGATATCGGTAATTTATGGCAGTTAAACCAAGGGACGAGGTATGAGTCCAGTGTATCCCTAATAACCCAAGACAAGTAGTACGTGGTGTGGTGGTCAAACAGTGTGAGCACAAGTCATTCGATGATGACAGATGGATTGGTGAAAAGACGTGTGCACTTGTGAGAACAGATATGACTAGAAATGGTGACACGTGTCACAAGTCCCGAACAACTGTCAAGAAATGGAAACCGACGAGCTCGCCAAAAAGGGAAAGATATAATGAGGCTGTACGAAAGCGACTTTCTGGTTGGAGAACATTCAGCCACTCAGAACTCATGCACAGGCGTTACTGTGGTCAAACGGCGATCAGCAGCGTTATGAATCAGTTTCTGATGAGAAGTAGGGGATTTTGATTTTCATACAGATTGAACATCACCCACAATTGGTCGCATTCCTATAGACTTTCCAGTGGGGCCGCTTTCGAAAAGAAGCACTAAACTCGAATTTCGCTCTCATTAGAGCGCGTCAGTATAGCATATTCTCGCCACTGCCGCCGGGACTAGAACCACGGCCACACTGTTCATGAGGCAACCGTGTTTACTACTGTTCCACAGACCTCACATTAGGCACGACCGAATTATCATATGTGAACACTCAACAACTTTCGCTTGTGAGTAACTTTTACAGAAAGTGCAGCAAGGTAACATATGATTTCACGGAACAGATTAGTGGGTCGCTCACTTTCGGTGAGGTACAGCCCAGTATTTCACCTGGAGACAAAGGTGTTGACTGAGGAATGGTGACTTTGAATCCTGTCTCCTCCAATGCGCGTTTGGCTGCTTGAAGGCTGGTCACAAACTGAATAGTAGAGACCAGAGTCAAATGCGAATCCACTGGAAAATTTGCTTTCAAACTGTCCACAAAATGGGCTAGGTCAATCCCGATATCGACAAATACGTACCTGAAGTAGACCAGTAGAGAACGGTGTGAAAATCTGGAGCATAGGATCATAATAACAATTAAGTATCTATTACTAGGGTGTAAAAAAGGTAAACGAGTCTGTGGACAGTGAAAGTGGGTGTCCGATATGACAGTAAGGAAGCATACAGATATTAGGACAAATTACACCAAACCGCGAGAAAAACTAACGGTGAACAATAATTGTGAAGACAACGATGCGTTTAACGCTTGAAAAATAACCAGGGATCGCAATTAAGTTTTCAGACCTCTCAAAAACAGATATACAACACACACGACTTCAGGTGATGTCTCTCAGGAATCTAGTTTTTTTGCTGCTGACACGTAGATCCTGAGTAGCGGAGCGGCGAATTATCCCCATTGCTTTTCGAAGAAGTTGTCGGCACTGAACCGAACTTTCAGCATACGTGTAGTCGTTACTGAATTAACTACTACTACTACTCGATAACACAGTACTACGCAGACCTGAATCTATACTGTCCGAATTTGTCGGTCCGATATTACCAGCGGGTTCACCTTGTTCAAACGGAAAACCTTCTCCCCCCTCATTGTCAATGAAATTCAAGCGATAACAACTTGATGCGAAGAGCCTATTGGAATTCTAGTATATGTCGGAAAAACAAACAACCGCAGTGATACTCGTTGGACAGGACGGGGATACTCTATTTTCCAGAAACTGAGTAGTAATAAAAAGTAGTCCTTCTTCCACACTGCACGACAGTGTTGGGATAGGAAATCTTCCACACGACTTACAAAAAATGTTTTCCTACATTCATATAAACCGCAAAACTTCACAGTGATCGAAACAGCATCCTCTACTTTGACAACAGAGACGAATGGAACAATACCAAATTGTTCGCAAATAAACATCATCATCATCGCGAATAAACAGACAGAGTGAATGCCTGAACGGACGTGGTAACTGTGAAAGGTCTGGTTGGATTCAACAGGAAACAGGCGCCTCGTTGTTTTCATCATTTTGTCACATTGCGCAAACCAAATATCACTGCATGCTTTATGCTACCGAATAATGCACATAGCAATTTAACTTAGGGCCGCACCGAGGGTATCACGTGTTAGGCTGCCGTTGATCATGACAATAGTTCAAGGAATCACGCATTATTGAGTATATATATATATATATATATATATATATATATATATATATATATGGCGTGGTAGTTAGGCTGACATGTTGCGCTGATCCGGACAGCTACGTTAGCTGGAGCTTCAATCCTTCTGGGATACAGTAATGCCAGACAGACTAAAGAAAAGTCAAAGGGCAGGTAAGCTCATACGGCTGTGTTACACTACCGACGAAGTACGAGCGCTTAGGTACTGGTGTATGGCCCTATAAATATGCGATAGAACTATTGCCATGGTTGCAACAGAGTTTTCCATATAAGGAAGCAGTAGGGAAGAAAAGGCGTTCGCGAAGTTGGATGTACCGCAAACTATGGACAGACACCTGTCTACATTACATTACCTTTCAAAGGCAACAGCAATGTTGAGAATATAACGGGGAGACTTAAAGTAGCAGTTAACAAAACCTATTTTGCAGCTGAATTGCATGTACGATTTAACTCTACACCAGTTTTGTATTCCCAGCCAAAAGATATACTGTTTGTACATGCTGTCTCTTTCTGTGTTTACCGTTTTTTGTTCCTACGGAACAAGCTACATAGGCCGCACAACAAGGCGACTATTTGAACGCATGCAGGAGAATCATCCGGCGTGCCTAGCTAGAGGATCGATAAAGCCTTGCACATCGGCGGTCGCCGCACACTTGGTCGAATCGAACCATCTGATTAACCAGGTCGATTCGTTCAAGCCGACCTACCGAGTCTGTGGGGTACAATCGAAGTGGGTCAAAGGTCGTTTACCGGCTATCGCAATTCACTTACAGTCACCCCCGTTATGCTCATAAAAACGTCTGGTCAAAACATTGAACCTCCCGTGGCCATTTATCAACAGTCCGGATAGATCTGTTACGTAGGAGTAGCGATTTGCCAGAACACTTTAGGATTCTGAGTAACTTGACACTGATGATTACCATCCCACATCTTATTGACGCACTACCCCTTTCGAACCCATATAAATGTGTTGTAGTTAGCCTGATGATGAAACACTGAAAATAAGCTTGTTTGCTACGCGCTTCTTCACAAAACAAAAAACACCTCAGACAGCCAACAGCCATCAATATATTGTTCAGTACCGCGAGAAAGCTAGCAATAATCCCCAAAAAACTGAAGCAGCTCTGAATACATCTTCTGCGGGCAGCAGTAATCGGAATTAAATGTCATTGTTTTATTCACTGTGTATCAAGCTCCACACTACCAAACGAGTCACATTCATACACTGTTAACTACACGTAACGTTCCTTAAGAAAACCTTATAGCCCGTTAACTCGCAGAACAAGCTGTTGAGCCGATGGCTCGGGGTAAGACCAGTATAATCACCATACATAAATTCTCAGCTTTGGAGCACATAAGTGGGCAATATAACTTGGGTTATTGCTGACCATGGCAACAGGCCACGAAAATGCACAGTAATACATAGGAACAACGGTGCGGAGAAAAACGGGGAAAAAAAGGAAAATCAGCGGAGCTTTACGGGAAAAAGTCAGGAAACTTGCGGACAAAGATTAGCCACTGACTGCGGTACAATGCCCTCCCAGAGAGCGTTTCCTATCAGTGGTGTGCGTGGTCAGGAACGCCTCAATCGGTCAAACAGTATATGTCAACCTTGTTCAGCGAGACGGACAAGTTTTTCATAGCCCATGACCACATTACTGCCTAGCCGCCTTGCGGTTTCTTCCAGTCATCAGTGGTCACACTGAACAATACACGATGCGGCAGACGCCACGCCCGCATACGGAGTAGATAGCCCCATTAGCGAAGAGTGTGAATTTTCAATACATCAGCTATTGGTCGCGAACTGGTATATTTCCCAAACATACCAACAGACAGTTGCTGTGCCCATTCACTGGACACTGTAATCAAGCGCAGAGTCCACGTGTATCTATATAATGGGTGTGTGCGCTTAGTTTTGTTTTATGGCTTTTAGGTCAACTGGAAGTGGTTCATCAAGCTAGTTCTTACAAGACAAGCAATTTTCAGCAGAGAAAAATGACTTGAAATGTTAACTATGAACGGTCGCAATTTATAATCCGGTAGTCAAGACGGCTCTTCCCTGGACTTATAGTATTCAGCACATACGCGGTCTTGTATGTAAAATGGCAGTGGACATCTGTAGTTTACATGCTAAAAACTTGTGCCAAATCTTAAACAAAAAATACGGCATACGAAACTACTGACCTCGCAGGAGAATAGAAACCCCAAGCTTTCATGAGATGACAGCTTTGTAGTAACCCCAACGATAAAAAGCAGAGCTACTTTAAGCTCGCTTCCACATTAACCTCTCGAACCGAAACACAATTTCAGTACCACGAGCCCCAAAAAAGACAAACACTTGGGCTAGTGGAAGAAGAACGTCACGAACATTTTTACGGCCGAAAAGCATACTTGTCATTCAAGTCATCATACTACCGTTTAATTTTCAAACCTCGTCCATTCTTCCGATTCAATGAGGTTGCAACCGATAGCTGTGATATACATCCATACAGATTGTTTAGTAGTCAGGAATTTGGTCGATTCAAATCCGACATCACTCAAAATTGATTACAGCTTTACATATAAATAGATTTTTTCGTCAGCCCTCTTAGGAAAGAAGCAGTAAAGTGAAGTCCATGGCGCGATGGTCAAACTCGTGGACCGGAGCCCAACATCTAGCCGCTGTAAATACATACACTGTTGGCGGGATCTAATAAGAGTTAAGCAAGGGTGTAGTGCATAGTTTTGAAAGAACCATCTAAAAAGTCCCTCTGAATTTGAAAGTTGTGGTCAAATGGATGTTATCCACATCACATCTGTAACACCATGAAACTAATACTACGGAGGGCCTGCGCCGGAAAGTCGCGATGACTGAACGGGCAAATTGACAGAACAGTGATTGACACAAGTCAGTGAAAGCTGAAAGCAAAGCAGACATCGTTGACACAATGGTGATGGGCATACGCAAACAACAAGGGAACTAAATATTCACTGTAAGTGAAATTATTTTTTTTAAAATGAAGGGTGGCAGTCATCAATGAAACTTTTTGACGGGCTCAAGTTTACAGACATAACATCAAAGCAGTGAGTGATACCGTCTAAATTTTGAGGTAAAATGTCGCCACATTGTTCAAAACGTGACATAGGAACAAACGACCTTAAGTTTGGTCAACCACATATCACCGTTAAAATCAAGGAAAGACTGAAGCAAGTTCAAAACAACCTTAATACGTTAAAATGAGGTTATCTTGAAAGTACTTTGGTAGCTTAAACTCTGTGCGAAAATGGAAAAATCCATAGTGAACTCCGGTATGAACGAATTAAATTACGGAACAGCAAGTCCTGATCAACGGTAGTTTGATTGACCAAATGAGCCCGACGAACGTTACGAACGACTCTTTGTCAATCCAAAATGCAGTGCTAGATGAAACAAACCGAATAAATAATTATCAATGTAGTGGGTCAAAGCCCAAGTTGTGAATCATCCGGGAGTAAAAGTAGAATATTATCAAATGACTTTCAGCGACAGGATCCTAACAATCAATAAACCCTTGATCGGCCAACCTGCGGCAACTGACATTCCTTCCAGATGCATCAGGTTTTCACTTTGAGTCGAAGTGAGCCACAGATCTCGAGCTTACAACGAACACCATTCACACAACATTACAGTCAATCATTATTGTACCGTATATTAACAACAGATCATAAACAGCTGTTAATACAACAAGCCTACCATAAGCCGTTTTTTCTATCTAGCCCCAGTTCCCTTCTTCATTTCAAATTCAGAATTTAAGATAGCTGCAGCACACCAGTTTTAGGGTACCACTTTGGCACGCAGATGAGTGCGCTTACTCTCAAACAGCCACTTTAAAGCACAGCCATCAACCTGTGCGCTATACTGATGCTTATCATAACGACACGTCTAAGTTCGCACGTACATGTGATCATCAAGACCTAGATAAAAATTCACAACGATACAGAACTTGGTAATCGACATCATTATCACCGAAACGGCTTAAATACAAACGAGCAGTGAACTCGATATAACTCACTGATAATCGAATCACACACAGTTCTCGTACCTCATCCGTACACATCGTCTACGTCTAAGTAGACTGATAGGTCTATATTTCATCCAGTATGCCGCATCCCAGCAAAAAAACCTGCTGCAACAGCATGAGACTTAGTCATAGCCGTTCTAAAACTATATAGGACAGCATAGTAAAGTGCGATTAATTTTGTAATCAGAAAGAGAAATCCCCCATAGCGTTAGACATTAAAAAAAAACAGAAAAGCAGTAACATGTGTAGTTCTGCAGCACAGTTGTGGTCATGTAAACTCTCGAGGAAAACTTAACGGGCACAAATCCAATTACCCAAGGATGGGATAGACAACACTTGCAAGCATATTACTGAGACAGTAGAATAGAAATTTTTTAAACATCACCGTATGTGCGCAACAAATGAACTTAAAAACCTTATCGACAACATCGCTGACCATCAAACTCAAATGAATTCAGCCGATTATCACGTGGGTGGTCTCACACGACCCAGACAGAATACAACTTTATGAGTGATGATGGTGAATATCGATTGAGTACTTAATCAGGGTATTTCAGGGGTCAACTCAGATCTTCCCAGTAAACCCCTTCGAACCGTGGGTAAACGTAATAATCGAAGAAACTCACAAAACATGAGGAGACTCAATCGGCACTAGACAGCTGTGTCCGTAATGGATCAATAAGTCGATACCGAGTGCGTTTGCGGTGTAGTCATCCACACAACAAGCCCCATAGGTCACGTCGCCCATGATTGTAACATCCAATTCATCTGAAGACTCGGTCGATTCGTTGGTTTGGTCGTCATTCTGAGGTTCCATGACTGTGAAGTAGCGACGTAAGATCTGTGCTATTGGAACGGCGAACATGAGCAACCCTTCGGGCATTTGCAGTGCGATTTTGCGTGCATGCAGACATCGGATACGCCAGATCGTTTTGTGGATTTCGAAGTTATAATTATCTGGCAATAACGAACGGATGGTCTCATTCAGAGAAGAATTGTTCAATAAAGCATCTGGTATACGAAACGGAAGTACGCGTTTTGGCGGCATTGCGAGAGGACAGGTTGAAGCCGAAAGAATGGTCCTTTAAAGAATGACGTTATTTATTGCAGCAGCAACAGAATTTCCCAGTAATAAGGAGCACTCAAAACAGCTCATATGAGAAAAGTGATGGTGGAAGTCCACTAGTTTTAGCGATTGGTACACGGGTTCGAAGCTGGAGACCCAAATCACCAGATCAAGTAATCGTGTGAGCCTCGTTGCACAGTAACAGTCCGCCAGCCTACAAGATAACCATTTAAAATGGAGTGCATTACCACAATTAAGCCTATGGATGGTAGCGATCATAGCAAAATTACAATCCTATATTTACTGTTTAATAAAATACATCATAGAGTGCGAAAATAAGCCCCGAGAAAGCATCTAATAAACAAAGAGGGCAAAGCGTTCCGGTGAGTACCAACACGACAATATAATTCTTTTTCTGCTATTTTATGAGTGGGCAAAGCTGAGGCTTATATGGTCATGAACTGCTTTCCTGTGATCAGTCACTGCGACGAAGACCGGTCCAAGAGGGAAGTGGGTGCAGTTTTCAAAATGTACGAAAAAAGCGATTAGACATTTCAATCCCAGACTTATACGACGCGTGCTGTAAACCAGTGACCAGTTTCACAACACTTATAGAGCACGTTAAAGTGTTCGTTTAAACCAGCATATGATTGGCGACATTCTTTCCACATTACCTAATCAAGGTGGCCAAAGTCACAAGATGCCCACACAAAATTACTAGCGGCTTGTGATGCACTACTTAAAGTTCCACTCACACACCCCATACCTAGTGCAAACCGAAGAACTAGGATTAAACGGATACAGAGGCTTCACATAGATGTCATGAAACGCTTACTTTTTCATGTGTAAAAGTTTGGTTATCATCATCAGTTGCAAACCCCCTTTGCAATATTACTTTACCGTGATGTTCGAAACACGTTAAAAAAAACAGGCGTATCTCTAGGTTCTCAACGACATCAATGTTCATTATACGGATTATACTCCGTACATACTTGACGTCAGTGAATAATCAATTGCTGGTTTGATCACAACAACAGTCGTTTATGGTAACTACCAGTGATTCCAGCCTAGGGTGGAATCATTGGCATTCCAGATTTTTAGGCTATCAAGATAGAAAAGAATGTCGCCGAAATTATAGGACTAAAAAGTCATTGTCGCACATCAGAAATGGTGGAGAACCGAACATGAAGTTATGGCTAACTACAGACGGGAGACAAGTGGATGAACTAACGGTCAGATTCTGGAATTACTCTATTAGTCATATATTCATGAAAGGATTGTATTCAGTGCGGAGTCCCTCATTAGGTATCAAAAATACATCTGTAACATGTAAGCCGACCGTTTTTACTCTGAATACACGTTACACTTGCGGAACAATTTCGAGAAACATGGAGCGATTCAGTTATTGATATACGGGTTCGAGGTAGAGGCCCAAAGTACCCGAGTCCAGTCGGTTTATCTTATTCAGTGTCAAGCGAGTGTCTATTGATCTGAAAGGCAGACATTAAAAAAAGTATGACACCACTTTTTAGGATTACAGTATATACTAAGAACAGGGTAAGATTATAATCGCATAAAGAAGTTTTAAGCAAATGGGAACCAAAGAATGTATTGAAGCAGTCTCTAGAAGCGCTGCCAACCACCTCAGAAGGCAAGCTGTTTTAATGGTTAATAATCCTGTAAGGAAAGGAACTGTGGCCTAAAGAAAGTCCGAGGACAAAGCATCCTGTTATGTCCTCATCGACCGTCATCATTTGCTATGATGAAGAATTGCTCAATGAAACCCGCTCTAAAGAAGAGGTGTGTAAGAATTAAATCGTCGCGGAGTTGTTGAAATGCAAGTGGATATAAATCAATAACTTCAAGTTGACATTCGTACACAACGTTCTTTAGGTACGTGACAAGTTTGGTTTCACGGTTTTTTTTGCAGATCCAGAAAAGTCTCCGACTTGTTATTGATCTGCTTCTGGGTGGCACGGAACGAGGGCTTTGGTGAGGGACAATTTTGAGTTGTGGAGGATCGTCGGAGCATAAGCACAGAGTTGTTAAGAGAATAGATACAAAGAGGAAATGATACGGTGCAAGGATCCAGTTGACTACATCAGAAAATCGCAAACGCGCAAATATGCATTCTCCTGCAGAGTTGGCGGCATCCGTGTCGGATTAGTCTGTCACAGTGACCGAAGCCAAAGGACGCCTGCGCTTTAAACCATCACCCCAAGTGGCTTGCGCTGCACCACTTGCGGCTCCACTCACACACCACGTATCCGGTGTAAACCCGAAGGAATAAGACCAGTAGGTGTGTAAGTGAGGCCCTTGTGTCCAGTGGGTCAATGCTGGTTAGCCAGTCGAATGACTAGCACGGAAAGGAAACGCTTATCTCTGGGAAAATAAACAGCGAGAGAGACTGCAATGGGAAGATCTGTACGAGGGAGAAAGATGTGTTAAATGTAATACAAGGAACATTTCAGAATACGAGTGCATGCTGGCGCATTCCAGAGAGGATAAAGTTGAAAAATAAAACTCAAAGTTGAGCTACGAAAAGATCAGAAAGACGATTCAACAT
>LUCH01006437.1:12501-34096 GCA_013368495.1 Paragonimus heterotremus
GTACCTGACGCCCGCCTCAGACCCATCCACATTGACACTGTAGGTTTACTTCCTACTTCGAACAGCTTCACGCATTTGTTAACCCGTATCGACCGGTTCACACGATGGCCGTAAGCAAAACCTATACGTAGCATCTAAGCCGAGAACATCGCACGGATGTCTGTGGAAATTTGGGTATCCTCTTCCGGGGTACCTGCCTGCATCACTACTGACCGCGATTCCCAGTTGACATCCACGCTGTTTCACGACCTGCATTACTTACTCGGCTGTGAACATTTCCGAACAACCGTCTATCACCCAGTATCAAACGACTTAGTGGAACGTCCCCATCGTCACCTTGAAGCTGCCATCCTTGCTACGACATCCGGACCAACCTGGTCGGGAAACCTACCACTCATTCTGCTTGGCATCCGTAACACCGTCAGAGAAAACATCGGCTGCACCTCGGCCGAACTCATCTATGGCAGTACTTGACACCCGTCAGGTGAAATGTTTACGGATGCCAGAAACACTGGCGAGATAGACCTAACGTCATACATCACACGTCTGAAGCTACACAGGAGTAGGTTAAAGCCGACCCCAACGAGGACCACCACGAGGCAGACTCAAATACACAAAGACTTGCGCACTTGCCCCTTCGTGTTTACCCGAGCTGATGCACAAAGGAAATCCCTCCAGCCATCTTATGACGGCTCGTTTAGAGTGCTCGAACGCAAAGATAAGTATTTCACCATCAACCGTAACGGCACTTGCGATTCAGCAAGCGCCGACCGCTTTAAATTGGCCTACGTGGACCCTGCAGACTTGCCTCCTCCTCCTCAGACTGTGGTTACCTCTTCCTCCCACCCAGGTCTTCGGAACCAATCCATCTCACGACCCCCACAAACACTTTCAAACTCCACTACTCCCGCTGAGGACGTGCAATTTTTTCATTCTCCTCCACCACAAACACGTTGAAGACGACCGCACAAACCTCCTGTCTGTTTTACAGACTGCTCAGAGTAATGCCATTCATTTCCTTTTCTAGCGTTTTCATATCATCTAGGGGAAGTTCTTTGGCGTTTTGTACAACATGAGTCTCATCGTTTCTCACATTTTTCACCTTCTTCAACTTCACATGTATACTCGTCTAAATCATGTGAGTTGATTCAACCAGCAATACAAATTACAATTCCAAGGTCGCGGTCTGTGTTCGCTCTGCGTTCAGTATCACGTGTGTACGGATTTTGGGAGAGTTAACGGCTTACGGAATCCGCATTTATTTCAGCACATTTCTAAACTCATCTATCGTCGGAATTATCTTCGTTGACTTCTGAAGTCACTAGGAAACTACACGACAGATCGCATCAGTTGGATACCCCATTCTGTGTGGTGGAACTCTAAATGACGCACCTTCACGAACTACTGTGAGTCATTTTTTAATCACTTTTTGATTTCGTATTCGCACCCGAACTGTGTATGGCGTTTAGATCTACTACAAATTAAGGCAGACGTACTCAATTGAGGCTTCCTGCCCTCAGTGGGAATGACGAACGAAGAACGTATTTGTATAATTAGTGAGAAGTTTTGCTTCACAAACCTAATGATCGAACGCTTCGAAATAATTGTACTTCAAATTCAGCACAACATTTTTGGATGAAGTACATTCTAAAGAAATCCTAATGCGTTGATTCACGTTGTCGTTAAATTTAGGCGCAGTGGTTAACACGGTTGCCTCATGAACAGCATGTCCGTGGTTCAAGTCCCGGCAGTGGCGATGATATGCTCTACTGACGAGCTCTAATGAAAACAAAACTCGAGTCCAGTGCTTCATTTCGAAATGGGCCGAGTGGAAAGTCTATGGGAATGCGACAGCTGCAATCAATTGTGGGTGATGTTTAATTTGAAATAAACCAAATCCTCTACTACTTACCAGTAATTAAATTTAGGTCTATGAATTTCAAGCCCATTTAGAGATAGCAACAAAGAATCGAGGCTACCACCAACTCATAGACATGTTCCAACTATGATATAACGACTAACTTACTCGTCAGGTAATTTTTATAATGGACAGCTGGGTACGCGCTTGACCCTCGTCCACTAACACTACAAAACGCTTTTCCTGAAGAGCGATCGAAAGGTACTGCCAACAGACACCGAACCAAAGGAACGGGTTACGATTCAGAAACACGCTCTATACTTCCAGCTATGTTTAGAAGTATGATAGATAGTTAGCCTTAGCTCGGTCTTGGACTAACGGCAACTACCCAGTGTAGAAGGAGGAAGGGCGCTAGAGAAGTCCGAACTCACTGGGCCACACTCGAGAAGGCACGAAGCGAAATGTGCATACGATCATCGAGTACGTTAAACCACACTCGAGAAGATGTGAGCAAAATGTCTCCGAAGGATAGAGTAATGGAGAACTCGTTAGGAAAAGGATAAGCACGCTCTGCGTGCAATCGGCTGTACGACCGGGGAAAGTGGCAATAATTTTGTATCAGGTCTGCCGTAGCATACGCACACAGAATCACGCGTCCAGAAAAGACAAGGGAGAAACATACGGTTGCAGCTGGGATCCTCCAACTAGTCACAGGATTTCTGACCTCGGCAGTTTCTTCCGGGATAATGAGATAGTACATTGATGGTTTTGGATTGAGTAAATTATTTGCTATGATACGATAATTATTTTCGATAGTTCGTTGAGTTGTTGGAGAATGCTGAGTTTACTAGCAGAGGCCACATCGCGTTCTTCTCCAGATACCTGTGGTTTAGTTGAAGCTAACGATTTGGACTGAGCATCTCTGAATCCTCAAAAGTTCTCTCCCGATTTTTTAAAATTATAGCTATGATCGCACATTCCCTGAGCCTTTCTAAACCCAGTAACCGTAATCAGACAAAGCAAACCTGAGTTTTGATTGGTCGGGTCATTGCAACGCGCATGGGAATAGCGGCATCGGAAGACAGTGTTGCTATTTTGGACGTAGTCAAGACACAAATCTGGAATGGAAATAAATCCGACAGACATGAGTCAAAGGATCAGCGAGTTCAGTAGGAAGCTTACGCGGTCAGAAACCAGGTTTGCCAAACATCCGAAAACACGCTGCCCTGCAGACATTTTCCGCAACCACGCACAGCTCCATATGTTTATTTGTTTTGTAATTGCCTGTCAAAAAACCCGGTTGCTTCTACTTTGGAGAGAGAGTGGAGTGTTAGTTTTTACAGTTTTTTTCGAAACGTTTGAAATCGCATTTTCTGACAGCCGTTTTGAAGCTTGTGGGACTCTTCGAATACTTCTGTTCATCACGCTGTCTCAGATGGCTGTATTGGGTCCAAAGACTATAAGTAACTCGGTGTTAAGTTTAAAACTACTAAAACCGATTCACTATTTTGTGTTTGTTCTGCACGGGGATTTGTAGGTTAACTGGAGCGTTTTGCTCGAAAGTTCTTATGGATAATCAGCTTTTAGAACCTCGAGGATACAAACCCGCAGTCAAAATGAAATGTAGACACATCGATTTGAAATCACGTGTAGCTAAGTGGTGGAAGAGTCGTTCTGATGACGAAAAACTTTCTAAGGTGACAGAAATGATTCCAGCGTTTTATGCGACGCTTGGTGGCGAACGGGTTTTAACAAGGAGCGTGCCAATGCTGAGGAGCTGGAGCTTCAGCCAGAGAGTTTAGCGTTTCTCAGAAGAGATCAATTCCTCTAATAATACAGTGAACTGGAGGTTTGTGGTTTTGGAAGATAGCAGTCCCACAAATGCTCACTAGCGGAATCTGCCTAATATAATGAGTGAACAGTAACATAAGGACAGTTATTGACAATATCCAATGTAGGTTAGTTAGCTGTAGGCGCAGTGATGGAAGAGTTAATATCATGAAAAAACCGTGGTTTTAGTAATTTGTCTGATAGACCGAGGTAATTATTATCAATGCACCTGATGTCTACTTTCTTGTTAGTCAGGGTGCAAAAATAGATGAGAAGACACGGAGAATAGCTTGACAAACAATGCCAAGATAACGAGGTCGAAAACTTGGAGAGTGACTGGGTCTTGCGTTATTCCTTCAAAAGTGACGGACACTTCAGCACGGCCCGATTGTCGTGAAACTCTTAGTCACCTTTTGATGGTCAGTGTTCACCGGCTTCTTAACTATCTATGCTCTCGAACTCTCTGGATGGTGACTGACGGCTTTGGCATCTGTAAAATTTGGATGACCCAAAACTATGAATACAATTGATTTGAAACTATCTAAGTCCAACCTAGGAGAGTGCCGGAGAAAACGACTGCATTTGAACCTTTTAAAATGTCAGAGTTGACCATAGCAGGCTCATGCGGTTTTGTGGTCCAAGGATATTATATCATTTAACAGAATGCTTTTATATTTAAGTGTCTGAAAGTGAATGGGAAGAATTGGACGAAGTATCGATGTTGCCATTCTGGCACACTTAGCTCTCCGAGTGGGTAAACTTCAAAGTGGTTGGGACAATCCTCTCTGTGTCGATAAACGTAGCTCGGTTACTCCTCCTGAGGGTTCCAGCCTTTACTTGATGGTGAGGTTGGGACATTTGTTTGGACTTGGAACTTGAGGGTTGTCTTGATATTTGACCACACCCGAAGGCGTTACTATCTCCCAGACTACCTTGTCTGTTGGGTTACATTCTTAATGTGGCCAAAGGCAAACTAGAGTGTGGATCCTCCTACCTTCCTTCATCATCGCAAAAGTTTTTACACATTTTCCCGGAACCGTCTACGTCGAATGATGGCGAAATTCTTCGACTGTTCGTTTTCTCCATCCATCGTGTAATTCTTTTTTTCTGGCATGACCTCGAACGTAAGGCCAACGTTAAGCTTGTGAAGCAGAAGTTGGTGTAACTACTCATCATTTTTTATCGAACACCGGAAATTTTAAGAACTGTCGTTTTAGAAGCAAGCAAACCAACTACCCCTTAATGAACGAGAATTTTCCTATATTATTATGTCCGTTTTGTTACATTATTTCCATTATTGGTGTATTGTACGATTAACAATTATGTGTGTTATGGGTTTCACGTTAAAATGTGCGTACTGATCACGCTTATCTGAGCGTGTTTCTCACAGATGCGTTGAGAAATATACCATTATTATTATTATTATTATTATTATTATTATTATTATTATTATTATTATTATTATTATCGTTATAATTCATAGCGCCGTATCGGAAAGTTTGGCCGCCGCTGGAGTCGATATTAGGAATCCTGAAGCCTCTAATGTTAGAAACTCGACCTTTAACGGTTACCATTTGTCAAATTACACAATGTACCTTTTTGTCTCAACCTGCATTTGCAAGAGGTGCTCTGAGGGAGGTTCCAGACACCAAACAGAAGAAACGCGAGCCATACAAGGTCACCGATAAAGACTAATCCAGTGTCACCTGAATTGTGTCCAAGTCAAAAAAGCAACCTGGTTCGTACTAATATAGGTAACATCGATGCCTCCATTACCTGTGTTGTAATCGGCACGCAGCAGTTCACCTCCAAGACCAGTTAGCTGCTGGAAAGATAGTACTACTCTAGATCAGGTTATGAGTAAACGTAGTGTTTTTTTCTGCTCTGGGTTGAACTTACTGCCTTAATTATCAACTCATATACTTCAGGAATATATGACATTCGTCCACATGCGCTACCACTTTGGAACGAGTACATGCGTCCCATGTTCTGTAACACTCACCGAGGCAGCGTGCTTTTGGAAGTAGTTGGATTTTAGCGGATATAGGTAGAGGCAGATGCAATGAAATTTTGACCTCAATGATAGCAAGCGGTGCGCTCACGAGCTTTAGAGTGAGGCGAGGTTGTGAGGATTGGTTGCCACATGCCGTCTACCTTCCTTATTGGCGCTGAAACCTCAGGGCTGATGACGTCGTCACCTTCATCATGAACACCGGTGTGAATAGCACCCATTTGCAAGCAATTGTGACTTCTGTCCCAGACCGCTCCAAGTGGAGCCTCACTTCGGAAGCAGAATTGTTTTTCACGTGATAATTCTGTGGAGCGTGGCTATTAGCAAGCCTGGTGGGAACAACAGTAAGCTCCGTTCATTTCCTTGCTAAATAAACCGGGTGGCGCATTCCTGTGTTGCAGTTTGCTGAAACTGTATTACTTTGACATGTATTACAGGCAACAAGTGTCTAAGTGCCTTACAGCCGTGACAATACAGGAACCACCAAGCCGTAAGTCCAACCGTAGACGCGAAGTATTGCTTTCTACGAGACACTGGACGAGCTTACCTGATACTCCACCAAAATCTGACGTGGCCTTACTCTGACGATCATCCCATTGTACAGTTGGGATACAGCTGACAACATAACGTCTACGTCTTCGAGATTTTCAAAGTTTTTAAACTGGTCGTTGGAAGCGCATCTCGAATTTTTCTATGCAACCCGCAGCATGCGAATGACCGGTCAGTGTGAAGTTTCATTTGTTCTAATAATTCACTCCAAAAAACAGTCTGTCGCTGTATGAGAAACCATGCGTTTTTCCGTCAGGTACATCAGACGGAATAAGATTACGCCGCTCGAATTCGGAGCTCTGAATTAATTGAGAGCAGTCGTGACTAAGATTTGCTTCCTGCAGTCGCTGAACTCCAAATGACTTGAATTATGGCCAAAGGAGTGAAAATCACGGAACCCAACATGATGCCGTAGCACGAGACATACATTGTTGAACTGTATACATGTGTGCAGGAAAGGGAAGTAGTGAAACAACTGTATGAGGAAAAGAGAGACGAATCATGTCAACCGTGTTCGGCGCCCTTGTCACATCTTGAATGGGCGTACGGACATCGGCAATTCCATGGTAGTCTGCATTTCAGTAGACGAGATCGGCTGGTGGTTACGCATAAAACACACCGACTCTGGCAACGGTTGGCGAGAAGTCGGTTCCGAGCAGACGAGCAACAAAATCCGGAGTCGGTTTGGAGTAGGCAAGGGTTGGTTACCAGTTGGCCATGGTAGCAACCGAGTCGACCAGTCACGCTGACGTCATATTCCTTACGTTCCCTGCTATTTGTTTCGACTACCGAAGCAATCCGAATTCTACGTGATCCAGCGCTTACGGACTACTGACGTTAGTCTGTAGGTTTAACCGACTTCTCTAGCAGTCGATGGTTCTTGTCAAGCGATATTACCTGGCAAGAGCTGGCAAACCATCAGTTCCGTCACAAAGCATTTATTTCGAACTTCTTCAAATGGCCTCAAGCGGACCGGTATAAAGGTGAAAAGGCGGCAACCCCAACAACTGGCCAAACTGACCGTAAGATGGACACATCACCACATATCCCCATAAAAAGTTTCTAAGTGACCGATGAACACGCAGAAGCTGGCAGCAAAACGATAAGTACGGCGATAAAAACAAACTGTCTGCATATTTCAGAATAAACATTGACAACAGAATCTAGAGGTTGTCAGCTGGCGGCAATCATTAACGCATAAGTTGAAGAAGTGTCCAAATCCAGCGTCCTGCACGCAACAGTCGAACTAAACAGAGGGAAACCTGGGAAACAAGGGCCATGAAAACATAAGGAAGCAAGAGAGCATGAGTAGGACAACGAAGAAACACAAGAAGAGTAGTGATGAAACTCTGATAAGTAATTTTCTGAGAAGAAAGATGTTAACGTGTGAAATGATAACATGAGTCAACATGATTCGTAACATACAGAGATTCACTTGGTCATGAATCAACCTTCCGTGAAAACCGCGTTATAAACTTCCATGTGGCACTTAAAATCAGTCCATGGTTCTGTTGAATATCCACTGGACGTCGAAGTCTTCGCGTTAAAGGTTGCCGACATGTGGAGTCATAACAGGAATCAACAAGTCTCGTAGCACACAGGGCATCACTACGTCAAAATATCTGGTGCACGTTTACCTGGTAGATGTGCACCCGGTGGTGGCAGCAATTTCGGTGAGCATCATGCCTCATCTTGGTACAATTTCTTGCGGCCCTCCAAATCTACCAGGTCAACCTGGGTAACAGATGGTACATCACACAAAATTAGCGGTGCTTGTGTAAAGTGGGTTACATCCAACAAACTCCAACCATGCCTCCATGATACACCGTACTCGTTCACGTTTGTTTCTCGTATCCTCCTGCAGACTTTTCTTTGCGTCTTCCAATTCCGAATTGCTTTTTCAATTAGCTACCCTCCATAAATCTATAAATTCTTACCATTTTGCGATTGGCTTCTGAGTATCGGCGTTTGGATCTCTCACTGCTCCTGTCTCTGGATGCTTGAAACCATCTTATGATGAAATGCTTCACGTTTCTCCCATTTTCTTGAGGATAGTTTCGTTCGGGCACAACTGGGTTTTTGAAAGCGTTAGAGTAAAATCTTATTACTCACGATTGGTTGGAAAATATTAGTATCCATTGACGACACTTTCCGTTACTCCCCCAGCCAGTTCATCTTCATCGCCAGTGATTTAGCAAACATTACACATCTTTCATGTGCACTGATTAACTGTGTTCCTCCGGTGAATGGTTGCAGAGGTGTAAGTCTACGAAAGAAAAACAGTGAGCATCAGCATCACCATGACGGTCTGCAAATAACAATGAACTGAAAGTGAAGGGAGGGCTCATTGACTGCTAACGTTCAGATGATTAGAGGACGTTAACAATAAGTGTCCATTTTGCTGAACACACTGAGGGTAAAAATATTCCAGGAATCCAAAATATTAAAAACTATCGTGAACCTCGCTTACAAGACCTTCGTAGACTTCTTCGCTATCCAGTTCAACGTTCACGTTTAGAAACATCTCCAAGTCCCGTGGCCACAAGTGAAGTTCGCCTTGACTAAAGATGCTGGTCGGTTGCGATTGCAAAGATGGGCTGCCGTCTACTTAGGCCATCACGTTGCTCATCATGACCTCGAGAGTCAGGAATTCGCTTGACGACTTACGCAGAAGTTACTTCAGATCCTTATTGTCGGTTTGGAATTGTGCCAATTGTTTTTCAAACAGTTGTCTTTCGCTACAGCCAATTAGGTTTCCCGCAGACGAAACCGACGGCCTGGAAGAAACCACCGATGAGAATTTTGGAAGTAAAACATTTTTGTGATACACAAGACATGCATTACATAAGGGAAGTTTACCATATATCCGAGATATTTTTTTGAGATGATGGCATAGTGTTGTGCATAGTCCAAGAAGTATATGAATCATTGTTATCTTGTTGATCACGTTGATTTCCTTCGAAGAGAAATAGATAAACAGCCCTTCTGAGAGGGGGTAACGGTTTGTGTTCTTAACTTCGGACGATGACGTTTTGCTTGACCTCTTGTACGATGACAGCTGATGAGATAAAGTGATGGGAAAAATGACGTGATACTGCGATTGCGAATCGAAACATCCACATTTGGGGATATAGTAAAAGAAAATTCGAATCCTAATTCAGCCCGCTGTTCATCAAGTCTTGCCTTCTCGTACATATCTGTGGATACGATAAACAATTACTTAAAGCCTACCGGTTTTTTTAAGTATCTACTGCTAAGGCGTTGTAGCTCTCAACACAAGGAACGGTGTGGTTTCATATGTGTCTCATGAATTATGACAGCTCTAACGAAGGCCGCGCACACATATTTGTGCCGCGTATTCTGTTGTGGCTGACAGTTGATGTCCCGCGACTGTTAATAAATTTAACGATGTAATACATCTGGCAGGGATACCGTGTTTCCTTCAACAACTGCAACATGGACTAGCAGCTTCCCTGGTGACCTCAAAGGTTTGGCACAATGGATATCATTTTATCGAATGCAATATGGGAATAATTACAAACCCATCATCCTGATATACACACACGCATTTGCAAATTATGTCGACAATGCACTTGTGACTGAAAGGGGCTGAGAGGGGCTTCATGAGGAAGATATACACGACGAGGGAAGAAAATAGTGATTGAAGAACTCGAAGGCAGATAGAGACGACCAACAGTGAACGCCGTCTGACTAGTTGTCATTTAAATGGTGTCGTTTATGAATAACAGCACGGTTATCCGGCTTGACGCATGACAACAGCAAATTGGCCTTAGGCATGAAAGTTTGGTGGTGTGTAGCGCACATAATGCGTAAGAAGATATAGTCTTTTAGCACATCTATATCCCCTATCTTTGTAGGGATCGTGAGCTCGTGCACATAGCTGCGCACCTATACTTCCAGTGACTTCGGCATTACTACAGGCCGCTCCACTTAAGATATAAAGCTCTTAAGTTGAAACGACAAATAAAGTGCAATAAACCGAGTTCTTCAAAATCTTCACCCGAATGGGATAAGCAGTGTACATTACATACAACTTCGTCGTCATCATACAGAAAGACAAACTGATTAACAAATTTCAGTATGAGATATGGAGCAACGGGAATAAATTGTATACATGAAGGATGGGAAAGAATGTACATGGATATGAATACGTTCAAATTTTTTCAACAATAGTCGTTTCGTAAACACTTTTTCAGAGCAACTGGCCCCAAGTGCGGAAGAAATTCGATGTATTAGGTGGGTTTCTACCTTTCAGACAAAAAGGAACAACGTATCCTGAGAAAGTCTATCGTGCTATAATTGGATACGACGGAAAAGTTGACGTCGATGGCCATCTGCAAACTTGCCAAAGGGCGAACCTCACGAACAGTATCAAATGAACGCCGAATGCTAATCAAGCACGTAGCAACGCCGAGGAGTTGTGATACCATAACAGTGGGAATTTCTGTTAAAGGAGTAAAACGGATGTAATGTTCACCGTTAAGTGGTTTCCGGAAGTTGGAATCCCTGCTTGGCTCTTTCACGGATACCCAGAACGCCGTTCTTCTACTTTCATGGAACACACCTCTGCGTGTACTTGTTGCAGCCGCTGTGGTTGCGAACAGAGGGCAAATTTTGTTCATCCAGGCTAGTTCGATAGCTCTGGGCCGATTGATTGTCACGTGCCTCCGGTCTGGTCGGTTTTCGCACTGTTGTTTTTTGTGACGTTTTACGGGTAATCTTAGATAACGATATCTCATGTCACTCTGAATGTTTGTGTGATATAACCTACCCTTATTGTTGAGTGAAGACATGCTTAAGATTGACCTGAAGACTAATTTTCACCCATGCGTTTGATTTTTTGATCTTCATACCCCCGGAATCCATCTGGTTAATAAAATTTTGATTCACTATGAATTTCGGGCAAAAGCTGTACAGTTGTACCACAATATATCGTCGAATGCGGCGGGAACGTCTACGACTTGGCATCAATTTTGCAGGTGCTTCCCCCACTACAATCCCCGTCACCTTGGGAAATGAAATTATTCCATCGGAGAAACCTGGTAGTCCTTTATTTTGTTACGTCCATTTTAAATTAAAGATGACGAAGACGACCAGGTAATGGAGGACATGTGCCCAGCCTCGTCTGTTGAGGCGATACGCAATCCGCAAGGTTCATGTTTTTGTTAAGGAGGACACGTAGTGCTGACGCCTTGTACTCCCATGAATTTCAGCAACCACCTTTAACTTTCAGTTCATTGTTGGGTGCAGGCAATCGTGAGGATGTTCTTGATTATTGTTTTTATTTCGTAGATCGGCACCTTTGCAGTCGTTCACCGGGGACGAACAGTAGATGAGTACACACGGAAGATATGTACCTATGTGTTTCCCAAGTCATTGGCGATGAAGATAAACTGGCTGGGGACAAACGAATAGCGTCGCCTAGTGGACACTAACATTTTCCAAGCAATTTTAAGTAATACGTTTTCGTTCTACCACTTTAACAGACGCCGTTTTATCTTATCGAAACTGCCCCCGAGAGAGTGAGGAAAATGTGAAGCATTTCATCATTGGTTGGTTCCAAGAAGCCAAAGACAGAGACGGTTGGAGATCAAAACGCTGATACTCAGAAACCAATCGCAAACAGGTAGGAACCTATAGATTTGCGAAGGCCAATCCGGAGCTAGAAGACACAAAAAAGCCTGCAGGATGTAGCCAGAAGAAAACATGAACAGGTAGGTGTATTGTAGATGCACGGTTGAGGTTGGCTGCAGCTAACCCACCATACAAATGCGCCGCTAAATTCGTATGATGTACCTTCTTTTATCCAGGTTCACCAGGTAGATTTGGATAGCAACGAATAATTATATCAAAATGAGGCGCGAAGATATCTGAAACTACTGCTACTACCGGGAGTACATCTTCCATGTGAGACTGCATTTCAAATTTTCACTTCAGGTGTTGACAACTTTCAACGCGAAATCATTGACGTGAAGTGGACGTTTGTCAGAATCATAGTCTAGCTTTAGGTGCCACGTAAGGATCTATAATGTGTGTTCCACATGAAGTTGATTTTTGATGTGGTGAAGCCATGTTTGTTACAAGTCTTGTTGATTCGTGTTACGTGTTCCCAACTCGGTTTATTTCCCCTCGGGAAGTATTTTTCGGTGGAACTTAAGTATTATTTTCTTGTTTTTCCCCATTGTTTTGTTTCTTCATGCCCTGTTGTTCCCTCTTTTTTTATAGATTTTGTCCCATTCGTATTTCGCGTACGGCATGCTGGATTTGAGGATACCTTCCAATTCAACGGGAGTTGTTTCTAATTGCCTTTGCTTCTTGGACTTCATCATTTTTTCAATAAAATATACATGTACCTGTTTAATAAAGTACTTTTCGTTTTGCGGTTAACTTCTCCGTGTTCAGCGGTGACGTAGAAGATGTCTACGGTAGTATGTCTGTCGTGGAAGCAATCTGGAGAGTTGTAGGATGCGTCCACTGTCCGTCTCCATGGCGGGCCGCATTACACCATTTAAAGGCGTTCGTAGTAAACGCTCCATCACAAAAATGACCATGTTAAACTGGCTTGACACCTTGTTGCCAGATAAGATCGATCGCTAAGAAGAGGATTTGGTGAAACTTACGGAATAGTGTCGGTAGGTCGTACGCGTTGGATGATGTAGGTTTCAAACTTCTTCAGATGTTGAAGAGAATAACTGGGAATGAAAGGAAGATGCCGTTAGCACAGTGGCCTACTCGGATCCTACTCTGGCCTACTGGAATCCCACTCTGACCCACTCCGATCCGACTCTGGCCAGAGTCGGACCGCCGCTGGATTTTGTTGCACACGGATCCGACTCCTTGCCAACTCGTGCCAGAGTCGGCGTGTTCACTGGGCTCTTTCTCCAAGATGGCAGGGATGCTAATGGAAGAAACACAATCAACGCTGATGCCAAATCTTAAATGTACCCCGCATATTCGAATATATATAGTGGTACAACAATGCAATCCTCGCAGGGAACTCATGCTACATCGAGAATTTGTTGGCCAGACGGCGTCAGGGAATACAAAGATCAACGAATCAAAATTGAATTAGTGTCCAACATAACTGGACCATCCGAGTTGAAAATTATAGTCCTCAGTTCAGTCAGTAGCGTGTTTTTGTTGAACGGTAAAAGCGTGTTATATCACGATTACATTTGAAGTGGCATGACATGTTACTACATGACAATACCCGGAAAACATCGCGAAAGCAATAATGTGAAAAGCAACCAAACCAGAAGCACGCGACAATCAAATGATCAAGGGACATCGAACTGGCCTGAATGAACGAAATTTACACTGAAACCACGAAAACCTTTTATGAAGCCAGATATATCTATCGCAATGAAAAATACTACTCTTATTCCAGATCGTTATTCAACGACAAGATCAGCCCCACGAAAATGTACCATTCATCGAAGTTTCTCGTTGTTGGTTGGTCGGTGAAGCAGAAAAGATAGCTTGACGCCTGGTCTAATCTTAACCGACGTGGCGGAGTCGGCCGCGTGTTTACTAGGTAATCAGTGCCTATAGACACTGATCGGTAGCGAGAGACAACAAAACGGAAGTGAAAATCCGCCATAACAAATGAGCCTCCAAAAAATAGCCGTCCATAAATTAAAGAATAACGAGACTTAAGTTATCTAAAAAATGGTCGAAGAAAAATGCTTTATTTTGGCATTTAGGATGAATTAAAGGGAGATTATCCGACAGCAATGGAGATAGTAATATTAGCCCAGGTGAAAGTGGAGATTAATAACGCAGTTTATTTGAGGAATGAAGTAAAAGGTGCAGCCACCCTTCAACAAACTCGACAACGGTCAAACCTGGCACGAAAATCTCAACAATATCCGGTAGAGAAGTGGGATCAACAGAAAATACAGCAACCACCCAACGGACCACAACAAAAGCAACAATGGGCCTCACAAACAGACTGACTTATCGAACGAAAGGTGACAATAAGAAAAGTGATGAGTAACCGGTTGGATAGATAAATGGTAATTCGTTTTATGTGCAGTTCGCCGGTGTTAATTTGTGGAGACTTTCAGGAAATAAGGTGGTCTTATGTCTAGGTTTACAGTGTGCTTTGAGGTGACGATCATCAACTGGTGTACGTGCCCGTCATCACTAGGAAATACACCAGCGATTACATCATAAGGCCAAACGTCAGCGGAAGGCCATCCATGAAGGGGAAACACATCACCTCTCTGCGGATCGTGCGAAAACCCCAACAACCTGAGGCAGATACTCACCCTGTGACCGTTTCGAAAACAAGATGAGTGCTCCGCTTTTCTCCAGGTGAACAGACCGCACCGAAGTGTACAATGTTAGCGTTTTTGCAAAACTTGCGTAATACTACACTGGAGGACAGAAACTTCAAGAGAAATAGGAGGGTTTGTCCATGTAGATAAGTCCGAAAAAAATTATTTAGAAAATATCAAATAAAAGTTGTTTTATCAGCGAAATTAGGAATGAATCTAGCGCAGTGCTAAAGGGCATGCTTTAAAAAACTAGCCTCATCAAAAGTCCACGGAATAGATACCTTGGATGAAAGTAAACGATCAGGATCAGGACGATTATTCTTCTCATTAATCAGAAATCGTAAGCATGAAAACATACACGTGAAAGAATTACGTTTGGCAGAAATACTAGCAACATTTGAAGAGCAAAAACACCGAAGTAGATCATATAATCGATCTTTATGACTAGACATGGTTGGCGCGTGCACAATGATATCATTCTGATAGATGGAAACACCCTATAGATTAGCAGAAAAGGTATACACAATATCTAGAATTTTAGCAGTCGACACATTCAGGCCAAAAGTTAGAAAATTACAATGAAACAAACCGAGTGGAGTAGTAATGTTAGCCAGAGTACCGGAAGCCTCATTAAGTGGAATCCGTATGGAAGCGTCTTATAAATTAAGCTTGAAAATAGTGTTTCGAACCACGAAACTTATACGACAGTGATGCGTTCGTGCGAAAATTTGTTGATTGTTGTTCGAAGCTTGTTAACGTACAGTACAGTCGGAATCACAATGAGTATACCTCACGTCGAAGATTGACTAGGCGTTGATATTATTTTTTTCAACAACATTCGTTCCAGCGGATTTCGCCGCATCTTATTAAGACACTGAAAAATGAACGTTACAGAATATGCTTAGGTTCATAGCTTAAAAAGTGTCGTGTCCAAGTATGGAAGAGCCCTCGAACAACACAAGGGTAGCGTTACTTTAGTGAACAGTGCATTTTGCATACACAACGGTGACTTCAATCGCTTGATAGCGATTGCTTCAGTAGAGTGAAGTAAGCGTTTATTCCACTGTATGAAAATGTTTGACAATACCGACTGACTACCAATATCGTGATTTGTCTGGAACACTTGACGTGCAGTGGATGACGGTGTCTTGTGCACACAACTTCCAACTGGCTGGCTGGCGTGATTACAAACATTCTCGGGTAAATGTTCTGTCAGATTGATTTGCAGCTACCTCTTCGACAATGCTATGTAGCTGGAACTGCACCCTTATGAATAGTGGGAACACGTAGAATGAGGTGAGGGATTTGGCAGGATGCAACAAAATCTGTTTGAACATGCATCATGTAATTTACCACTACAAGCTAATCTTTTCTTGTCCATTTCGGGAAACCTTTCTTCTATAATGTCTTACCCTTTGAAGTGAATATTTTCATGGCAACGTTTGAAGACGTAGTGAACACAGTCGGTGCTAATATTGAAGGTGTTGCAGTTTATCAGGATAACATTAATGTGCATGGCTTTACCAAACGTGGTTGTGATGAGGAATGGCTTGCGTCAACTAAAAGGTTGTGTTTTCAGTGTTGCTATCAATCTCGCGAACTGCTCTTTTGGTACTACAAAAGTCTGCTGTCTAGGACTTCTGGCTGGTCAAACGGGATTTCAAGCCGATTTTGGACAATTTTCATTGCGCATATAGTTATGATGTGATTGAGCTCAGTGGTCTCCGGTTTGTTCATAAACATATCTGCGAGTAGCGGACTCAGAGGTGAGTCCATTGTGGATCCACCTTTCTGTCTGTATAACTTTCCGCTGAGTTGAGACCATTGAACCCAATTACATCATAAGTGAGTGCAAGCTATGCAAGCACTATGCGGATGGCGTCTTTTGTCTTCTTGCGAATTATGATAATCCCCAGGTCATACTAGGTAAGCTCAACCAAGTACACCCGAACATCGTCCACCGTCGAGTTAGAACATCCTACTCACTATCCAATGACAACATTAACCTCACGAAAATGTGCTACCCACTAAGGCTTCTCGTTTTTCGTCGGTCAGTGGAGCAAAAAAAGACAGGATGACGCCCAGCCTACTCTTTTTAGAGCGCTGCAACGATTCCACGTTTAGAACCGTGCGTATTCTTTACAATGGTTGAACCAGCACAACCAAATAATGGACAACCACGTGTACTGCAAGTGGACTGTGGAAATGAGATGTGGACAAAGTGCGACAAAATCAAAGCACGACCAATAAGTAGCAGACAACGGAAATTCTTACTATTATGACAATGGACAACGGAACAAACGGGAGTGTGCATTTATGCAGCCAAAAATGTCCGTAATGACGTCACTCGAAATAAATAGCAAGAACGATGGAGGACTATCCGTTTGGCAAGATTCTCGCTGAAGGACGTTCGAATGGGTAAAGGGTCATTTCGGCGCAAATCTTCGTTTTGGTTTCGGTTTGGTGGTGAAAACATTCGCCACCATTTTTGCGAAAACAACTCTTTATTGGTATTAGCTCAATCTTTCAGGTCTAATAGATGCACGCATTGCAGTTTTCCAGGTGAAATTCCTCATTCTAAAGCCTCAGAGTGTTACATTTTGCGGCGTCTTGTAGATGTCTGAGATGAGAGCATACGATCACACAAAGTTGGTACTGTATTTCAACAGGAACACTAACGCATTTGATAGTGAAACGTTGGTGCTTACATGCACTTAATTATCGATCCCCCAGGTGTACGTAACGAATGCCAGGCGCGAAATAAAAATACTGACATGTGGGTGAGACTGAAAGTACATCATACGATAGTTACAATGGATGTCGGTAAGAGCTAAGCGACACCGATACGCAGAAATAGCTAGGGAGTTTGGGAATGTGGTCGTCGAGCGCGCGAGACAACAGGAAGTGTGTGTATGACATCATCGGCGCGCATAAGCCGACGAGCATGCAAACAAATGAACGCGATCGTGTGCGCCAGGCAGACGACGGACAGAGATCCATATGTTCCCATGTACGATGTGAACTGAGATTTTGGGAAGAATTTTACACAGCGCAGAGCAGGCAGATCGTGGTCATCTCCAGGTCACTGCAGCAAGGGTCACATCTTTCCCGTCCACTAAAGTAACATTAACTGTTTTTTTACAGCAAAGTATTGTACGTAATGAACAAGATTTGGAAAGAATTGCGGGATTTTTCCAGTTACAGGACAGGATTCATTTTTGCATTTCTCGTTCACTTTCCACGAGTGCGTTTAGTGTTAAACAGGCATTGTCAGACTTCGGCGTATGTGAAGAAATTTCCGGCGGCCCATTAAAATGTGTTTCACGGAACATTAAACAAATGTCGAGATTCGGCTCCATCAGCCCAGTCCTCTAAAGATTTGACCACTAACTAGATACATTCATCGTTGACCAGAGCATCATGTGCACCATCGCGACAGAATGCCCATCTCAAAGAAAGTTTTACAATGTCTGCACTCGGTGATGATTCTAGGAGAACTCCAGGCAATCTAAGGTGAACACCAGTAATCAGTGGATGATATTATTTTCTCGGAAAGAGACCACAGTGGTTACCATGACCCTTCTAGAGTGTTCCAAACTTGACTGTTCATGGAAACCGTCGTGTTTGTTTCGTATGAATCTTGAGCATAAATCTAGCTGCACGTTTATCATTTACTCCCAATTCCGGCCACCAACAGGACAAGTAAATTCCTCTTGTTAGCACCCAAGTATCCAGAACATAAGTTCACAGAGGTCGCAGAAATTTGAGCCGGTGGAATTACAACACAATCATCAAAACGGAGTAATCCAGTCGGAGTACTGACAGTAAAATAAAGGAAGTCGATTCTGCCCATGGTGTGTCCAGCCATGTCTTAAGGCAAAGATGACGGAACCAAAGTGTTTAGGAGTATCACACACAAGTGCGTTTCTTTTCACTGATGGTGGCTGGACCAACAGTAGTCTGGGTCGTCAGAATTGAGGTCCGTCGACAGAGGTCTGGATAGGCAATCAACGTGGAGAATTTCTTTTGTACTGCGATGAGCAATCGTGTATTTGGTAGAATTGAGCAGAATCCTCTGACGTTGTACGGTGACAAGTGATGACTTTGCTGGCAACTTCGTCGGATGACACAGAGATTTCAAAGCTATATAAGTTGTTGCAGTGGTGACTGACAATCCAAAAGGGTATTGTGGGATCATTTAACAGCCGAACACACTGCAGATGCTTCGCGTCATGCTAGAGAATACTGACGTTTGGCTTCAGACCGATGGGAATTGCAGATAATAAGTTTATCACACTGTTTAAGAACTGTTCTTATTCCAGTGTGCTGGGCATCAGTAATTAGAATTGAATGGTCTTTGGCAGAAGGCATCTACACAGCGGTAGCCTGAAGACAATAGAGTGAAGTGCGAGGCGCTTTCTCGTGGATGAGGGGCTAATAGAATTGAACGATGAGTGAAATATTCAACGAACAGCTAGCGTGTTATGCGAACTTGGGAAAAAGTGAACAAAATTAATGTGCACCGAAGACAACGGAGTTCATGTGAGGTGGCTGGTGACGGTTGATTCACTAATGGGATTAAGGGTCGTAAATCAAGATTAAAACCATCATTATAAAGAACATAACCGGCGCCATAAAAAGTGATGACTGAAAGATTAAAATTCTGGTTAATAGCAACGTTGGGGTCAAAATGTCGCCCTAACGGAGGGGAGAAAACAAAATCCACAGATAGACTCACGGGGAACATCAAAATTGACGCCATCTCGACAAGTTTTAATGCCCTCCACAACTTGAGTAATCATATTCATGGCAACTTGGCCTGCCGCTGCCGATTTATTTGAAGTGAAATGCAGAAAACTGTAATGTAGGACCAAGCGAATCAAAGAAAACCAGTGGAGAATAAGGGCACAAATGAACAAACAGTATTCTGTCGACCTGTGAGGTCAACGTGAGGGGGGGCGAACCAAACGGGTGACAGAGCGGAACGATAAGCAAGTACGCGGCAGGGACGTACGTTCCAGTGCCCGAGTACTTGTCGGTATCACTACTCGTTCAAACGAACCTTTTGGTATATACAAAAGTTGGGAACAAAAAGAGTACAAGTGGCACTCGTAACTCTAACATAGTTAACAGTAACGAATAGAGTCGCTACATAACTCCTCCCTAAAGTCAACCAGAGGGCTGACTTTGACGATGTTGCGGTGTTTCAGTCAGCCGGAACCGTTGATACGAACATGAAAGGTCCAATTTACTCCTGCCACACAACTGGCATCTACGATCGGTGGAAGAATGAAGGAGAACGATAGGAAGTAGTTTGGGGGAGCATGGTTTGGAAGGTTAATAATCATAGGTAAGCATGAGAATCGGGAACAGAGAAGTTGCAACCAACCTAGTAGGATCATAGCCCTGTCCGTGTCCATCGTAAGCGACTCCTGCTGAATTTCGAGTTTTCCAGCGTCCTCTCGCGATTCGCGGTTTTGGCGTCTAGGTTAACTCTCAGTATCTATAATATACAGTACACATACACGGTAAAAGATAACTTCACCAGGTTTCTGTGTCCATTGTGTCCAAAACAATAAAGCGTTTACTTTTAAATATTTTTTCTTGGAAGAAATGTTGTTGACAGCGTTCGTTGTAGGTGGAACCACCTAAAATCAACTCGGTAAGGAAAAACGAAAACAACGACAATAAAAACTAGATACGGCGGACGTTCAAATAGTCTGCAAATCGCACTGGTCTCTGCAACTTTCGACCACGTCTGCTCTGGAGACTTGGCTCCGTCAGGGCAGGCGCAGTCGCAAAAGAAACCGGATCCGTATCAACGTTAGGCAATTAACTAGCTGTTGAGAATGTTATTGGTCGTGGATCAATGGCCACATCGGGTGCCTCTGGAAACGCTGGCTTCAGTCTATAAATAAAGATAATCTCGCGTTCACCCTTGCCTCCCAACTCGAAAGTCTTGTCATAGCGCGCGAGTACGCGGAATAGACCTGTATAGGGCAAGTGTGAAGGTCGTCGAGGAGTAACCGCGCGCACCAGTATATGAGGAGAAGCTGACAGACCAGGATCCACTCACGTTGGCGTTGTCCGTTCTCATGGCGGGGTCGGTCGGAGTCGTCTTGTGTTTCGGGCCAACCGCTCACGGTAATCCGCGACATTGATGGGCCCCGTTGTGCGTGAGGCAACCACCTCCCAGGGTGAATTTTAGAATCACCCAGACTGACTAGGTGGGGGTGGTATGCAGGTCAGCCTACAGCGTGTTTCGGATACCTAGTAAGACTAATGGCAAAACCTCGTGCCACGAAAATTTGTTGCTGGCGGATAAAGAACTTTTCAAGTGCCGATGGAAACGTTCAACTTACCAGTTGGCTACTTGGTGGTTAGCTGTCGTATGAATTCGACTACAGCCTAGTGTGTAGAGAAGTGACTTGAAGACCAAATCAATATGCGACCCGCGAACGGTGGTCAGTACAGCGGGGCAACCAAACTGAGCAACCCAACGTTCCAGAAATTCTCGTGCGACGGTTTCCGATGAGCAACTCGAGGTTGGTATAGCTTCCGACCAACGTGTAAATCTATCTACACATGTCAAGATATACCTGCACCCACTTGAGGGTAGCAAAGGTCCGACCAGGTCAGCATGTACGTGGTAGAAACGCTCATCGGGGGTCACAAAACTTTGTACTGGGGTACGCGTGTGACGATGAATTTTGGACTGTTGGCATTGTATGCATGCTTTGGCCCATGTGCGGACGTCGCGATTGACATTACGCCAGACAAAGCGCTCGGTGATCATTTTGACTATTGAACGTATGCCTGGGTGAGACTTGTTGTGCAACGTGCCAAAAATTCGGCGGCGAAAAGCTAGTGGAATAAACGGGCCAGGGATGCCGTGTGAAGTGTCACAGATAATCATCACTTCGGATGAATTCATGAGAACGCTCTCTAGCCCAAGGGAACTAAACCGACAAAGTTGTTCTACCCCCGGATCGTTGTCTCGTGCAGCTACGATCGGTGCTTGATCAACTGAGCTGTCTGCCGTGCTCG